>JAHKKF010513742.1:3990-46451 GCA_019740295.1 Labeo calbasu
CAACAGTAAATTGATGCATCACTATTCGTAGATCGATTCTGAGATTTTTCGGATGCATTGCGTTTCTCTCTGGAATTGATTCTGAGCTTAATTTTGAACAGCAGATGGTGCTCTAATCTAGTTTTTAAACCCATACTCAAATGCTCACGAAGAAGCTTGTGCGTTCGGCTTTTATGACACAAGATAACCCTTGTACACCCAGATAGCACACATACGTGTGCAAGATGTCTCTTCAAGGGGTCATCGGATGTTGATATGATTCTTTAGGGCCTTAATGAAAAGTCTATAATATACTTTGGTTAAAAATTCTCAATGGTTGTGTAAAACATCCATTACATCCATGAAACATGTATTACATCCAGCAACACAACACCTCAATCACTCAATCGTAGATATTCTTGTCTAACACATCCCTGCTCCGCATCGAAATAATGGAGGTCGGACTTTTACAGCTGATCTGAGGTAGGATGCTCATGTCAATCAACTATCGTGGGAACGGCCTCTGTCGGTGTGACGCCACAACGACAGGCATCTGAGAAAAGCTTGATTTGAAAAATGGGATATTATTTTTACAGATTAATTTAAAAAAAACTACATGGAGTTTTATCATTATAAGGTAGATTTGTACATACACTGCTAACACACATTAATGTTCAAACAACATGTAAAAGTGAACTTTGCATCCGATGACCCCTTTATAGATCTCTTGATCTGGAACGCATCTGCTGTGTACAAACATCTGACAGACATCTGTAAGATGTCAGTTTTACATACATTCTAAATCACAAACATCTTAAAGACATCTAATAGTTTGACATCTGATAGAAAAACATCCTATAGACGTACTGCAGATGAGCAAACACTTTTAAAAATACGTCTTCCAGATGTAAATGCAGACGTAAATAGACGTCTCCGTGATGTATGTACCCATGTAATTTGCTTCTACCTTCGCAGACTTTTTAAATGATTATTTTATGTTTATGTTTGTGTCATCTGCTGTTAAAAACTAAGTGCAGAATCGCTTCACGATCCATTAAAAATTTTTTACAATCAATGCCGAATCATTTCTGCACTGAATTTCTGTATTTCTGCCCCTACACTCTTTAATGCTATTCCCAAACACATTTGTGATCTTTCTTCATTACAGGATTTCATACCCACCTTAAAACATATCTTTTCCTTTCTTGTTTCTCTGATCTTTGACTATTATTTTTTTCTCGATTCGCAGTGCATTACGAGAATACTTTTTGTGCGCAAAGAAAACAAAAATAACGACTTTATTCCACATTTTCGTCTCTACTGCGTCACTTATGGACGCGCGTTCACGAGAGTACGTTACCATGACGCATGCGTATGGCGGTGCCTGCTCTGACCCAGATACGGCTTTATGAAATTGAACACATGCACTGTGCCTTGTTTACACGCAGAGAAAGACGCACGCTGTATGAAAGCTATTGAAATCTGTTGATCTGAGTCAGCACTGCTACACTTGAGTAGGAGTGCTCTCGTGAACGTGCGTCCACAAGTGACGCAATAAGAAATGAAAATGTGGAATAAAGTCCTTGTTTTTGTTTTCTTTGCGCACAGAAAGTATTCTCGTAGCTGGTAAAATTACAGTTGAACCAATGATGTCACATGGACTACTTTGTCGATCATCTTGGTACTTTTCTGAGCCTTGAACGTGGTAGTACCCTTGCTGTCTATAGGAGGGTCAGAGACCTCTCGGATTTCAGCAAAAAATATCTTAAATTGTGTTCCGAAGATGAACGAAGAACGAAGGTCTTACAGGTTTTGAACAACACCAGGGTGAGTAATTAATGACAGAATTTTCATTTTAGAGTGAACTAACCTTTTAAATGGCAGTCAAGTACATTAACCCAAGCATCCAGTCTTGCAAAATTGTAAATTTTAAATTTGTGTTCAATTAAAAAAACCTTTAAACATTAGGGCATTAAGGCCAAGACACCCCTACTGAAACAAGCAATAAAAAAAACATCACAGAATTTGTAATGTTTTACTGGTTATAATGGGAAATTATTGGTTTTAATGGAAACTGTATTGAACTCTATTGGTCTCTACAGGTAATTGATAAACCTTCTGTTGGTGGCTTGTTAAAACCACAAGTGGAACATGTCCCAAAATACAGATAATTAAAAAGTTTAAATGGTTAAACAGTTTTTGATGGTTTGTAATGTTTGTAATTGTATTTGTAGTGGAAACCATTTGAATTTTTGTGATGGCTTCTATTGTTTTTTTTTGTTTTTTTCAGCAGACATCAAATCAAAAATAGCAGAAACCAAGCTGACTATAGAAAAAAAAAAAAAAAATTGAGCTTGACCAAACACTAAAGCCAACAGACAACAAGCATACAGTGTTTGCTCCTGCGAAATACTGCGTACTCTCCATACCAGCAGGAGGCAGTAGTCTGTATTCATCATTCTAAAAGACAAACTGGAAGAGCCAAAACAGCGCTCTGTATGTTCCCTCTTAACTTCCTGTGCACTGTTTTGCTGAGTTGAACAGCCAATCAGTACAGGCTGTCTCACTATGGGACTCTGCTGTTGATTCAACATGCTCAATCAGCATGCGTAAAAGCTGCAAATGTTGGTCCAACAAGTGGAAAATACTGAAAAAACTAGACTAGATGCTCAGCGACAGCCTGAAATTGACTGACCTTTGGCTTGGTGTGTCATAGCCTGTGTCATAGGTAGCTTTGGATCAGCTTTTTTTAATAATCTGGAGCGTTACCGTGGCAACATCTGCGTGAGCAAACCCTCTGCTCGCTTCTTCTCCTCCTGGAGTTCAGCTGTACGTTCACTGACTATTTCCTCAAGATTACATGCATACTGCTCCATACGGGACAGCAGGTTATCCAGAATGTTCTCAGACCCCCTGTGCACACACACACACAAATGCTTAGCAAAAGTCATTTAATATTATTACAAACTATTATCTAGCTTTAGTACTATCACATTAAAGAAGCAGTAATTCTTTATTGCCCCTTCAACAGCTGCAAAAGAAACATTTATCAGCACAAACTACACTATTGCTTTTTCAATCTCTCACTCTCCGTTCGTCCTCCAAGGCCAGTATAAATGCTTAGCGTGATACGTTGTGACAGTGTTACTCTCGTGGGACTCTGTGATCGCTGGGTTGTGTGTCACTGGTCCCCAGAGTGGCCATATCCTATGTGTTTGTCTACCTGATTAAACACTGTCATTTGTAAGTATAATTAATGATCCTCTGTGTCTCTGCCCTGTTCTTCTTTATTACCTCAAAAGCACTCATTAGTCACAACTACCCTCATTTAGAGCTGAAACAAGCACAAAGAAGAAGAATGTGCAACTGTTACAGTGTCAAGACACCACTAAATTGGGAAGGAGAGATAGCTGTACACTACTGATGCCTCAGCACTGCTTGTTTTACGTGCCTTTAATCAAACTTATCTCAATGTTAACACTGACTTCACTTGGGAATCTTACTCTGCAAGTGGAGAAGATTGTATCAGCGGAAAGTCTAATAAAAGTGCAGTCCACAGAGGACCATAAAAGTCAGAGTGTTTGTGGTTCTCTTTGTTTTGATCTGTGGTAAGCAAGTGCCAATTGCCAACATGTCATTGTTTTATAGTGTACTGTATAGGATGTCAAATAAAAATGCAGATTATAAGGTTTACAGATTATAAGGTATCGTATGTATACAGTGCTGCTTGAAAGTTTGTGAACCCTTTAGAATTTTCTACATTTGTGTACAAATATAACACAAAACAACATCATCAGATTTTCACCAATTCAATCCAATCAAACAAATGAGAACAACAAATGTACTTTGTCATTATTTACTGAGAAACATGATCCAGTGTTAAATATTTGCGAGCCGGTACACGGTACCCAACGGTACTTTTTATTCTGTTCTGTACTCTCTGTACAGAACAAAAACATTTATTTCAGTGAAAAAAATTCTCAATTTCAACATTTTAATAAATAGGGCCCTACAATCTTTTTCTTTTTTTTCCCCAGAAATTCTTGTGTATTTTAATTTTTCTGATAATCAAAAGAAGGCGTTAAACATTTTTTTGCCAAACAAACTGAGGTTTACTGTTAAAATTAATACATGGAAGAAAAATTGTGTGAATATTCAGTTTAAGAAGTTTTAGTAATAATTGTAGCATTTTTTCAATTAAGTGGTTAATCTTGTAATAATATTTATTTTTATCATTTAATTGTTTTATTTAAATTTGGCAGAAATAGGAATATTTCCCCCCTAATATAATGGTAGAGGAAGCACTGATGTGAATCTTTGCTTTCAGTATCTGGTGTGACCCCTTTTTGAAACAATAACTGCAGGTAACGTATTTTGTAGCCGCTGAACAGTCCTTCATAACAGCGTGTAGGAATTCTAGCCTATTCTTCAGTACAGAAGCACTTGAACCCTGTGATATTGGTGGGTTTCCTCCTATGCACTGCTTGGTTCAGGTCCTTCCACAACATTTCAACTGGATTAAGGTCCGGACTTTGACTCAGACATTTCAAATCATTAACCTTGTTCTTCTTTCTCCTTGCAACTCCATTCATACAATGGTTGTTCAGATGATGGACTCATGAACATTAATATTAACCAATGTGAGAAAGGCCTTTATGTGCTTTTATGTTAGCCTTGAGGTCATTTGCAACCAATTCCTGTTTTTTTAATTAAAACAGGGCATACACTGGCACCTGATGGTCATCCTACTGATTGATAACACATTTGAACAAATGGACAATTAATTTTACCTTAAAATTAACTGCTAATCCAATCCACACATTTTTCTCAATAAATAAATAATTTTGTTGGGTTCTTTTCGTCAACTTTCAGGACTTGTGTGAAAATCTAATTAACTTTTTGGTCATATTTATGCAGAATTATAGAAAATTCTAAAGGGTTCACAAACTTTTAGGCAGCACTGTACATGAATGTACATATGTAAAGAAATGTAGAGATGCTTAAACAACGTATTGCTCTGTGTCTTTCTTCACTGATTACTGACCCATTAGGAAAAAGTTTCTTGATGGCATTCCTGAGAGAACTGAAGTCTGGTCTCTCTGTGGGTTTCTCCCTCCAGCAGCTAACTATGATTCCCTCCAGTTCCTCAACACCCTCCGCTGAGTCGATGTGAGGCCTCAGTGGGCTACAGCCTGCCGCCCTGACCCTCTCCACAATCTCTGAAAAACAGACACGGAGAGATTCGGCAACAGTCCTGTACAGTTGTCCATCTGAAATGTTTTTTTCTTATGTTATGAAGAGTGGCTTCATAGAGAGATGAAGTGAAGTGCATTACCATACCTCTAGCACTGAAGTGACAATTGGGGATGTAGAAAGGCCCTCTACGATATACTACCTCTTGAGCGATAATGGCAAAACTGTAGATGTCCCCTTTTTGAGTACCATTAGCTGAAATGGACTGCCTCAGCAGCTCTGGTGCCCTCCATAGTAAAGCTTAAAATACAAAACACATATTTAGAAACCCACAGAATTCACAAAATCTAACTAAACCTATCTACATTTTGCATTTATGTGTGCAGCACATTTGTGTGTTTATGTATTGCACACTATTGTTTAAAAAATGTATATTTTTCATCCCAAAAATGCACTTCTACACTTCCAGCTTACCGGTCCAGGGGTCAAATCCAGGGCTGTGCTCTGAGTCTGAACGCCTGAGTGCGTTAAGTCCAAAATCAGTGACCTTCAGGACAAAGCGGCTGTCCACCACACAGCTCGCTGATGAGAGGCGACCATGACATTGCAGGGGACTGTGGTGCAAATAGTCCATGCCCTACAACAGAGACAAAATTTATCCATCAATGTTTTATATTTTACTGTCAGCGAAAACAGTTTAAACTATGAAGCACAGACACAATGACCTTTACGATGTCCAGCATGAGGGAATACTTGAAAGTCCAGTCCAGCTTGATAGACTCATTCTTCAAAATGTCCTGCAAATTTTGGAGACAAAAAAAATGGACAAAAAAAAAAAGTCAGAGAATTGCTTCTAAACACATTATAAATGTTTTGCTGAAACTACATTACAAAGACTGTGAACTATGTAGTATTGAATTGTGTAGTTAGACCGTTAAACAGTTTTTCACCATTTTGTGTTCAGGATTTTTGGGTGGGCCTGAAATCTCGATGACACACTGGAACACTATAATAACTAGAGTGCACTAGCATCAGTGGTTCGCCTGCTCAATCTCAAGTTACTGTAATTACTGTTAGTTACTGCAGCCTACAGTTTGCTAGTTAGCTATGCCTTCGTCATGTATGGTTAAAGTCAAAAGTTTACATACATCTTGCAGAATCTACAAAATGTTAATTATTTTTTCAGCATTTTTGTATATTTGAACCCTTTCCAACAATGACCGTATGGTCTTGAAATCCATCTTTTCACACTGAGGAAAATGTACACATCGTCATTCTGTTCAAAAGTTTAATGCATTTTCTTAATGCATTGTGCTTTCTTCTGATGCATCAGTGAGCGTTTAAACCTTCTGTAATAGTTGCATATGAGTCCCTCAGTTGTCTTCAGCGTGAACAGATGGATGCATTTTTTTTTAAATATACATTGCAGTAAAGCTCCTGGCTAACGATTACAATCGTTGTCCCAGTAGTTTTATTCATAAATCCGAAACTCCCATTATTAAAAACCCAGAAGAAATGCATTTAACTGATAGAAAAGAAACAATTATCTGTCTAATAGCACCTGCAGGCTTCCTTTAGGGCAGTACTCTGTAAGAATGAAGGGCCGAGGGGTCTCCAAGACTGCTCCAATAAATTTACAAAGGTTATAGTGGGTCAAATCTCTGCACTGAAGACACAAAGGTACATAATATTACCTAAATGAGTAAATGCATATTATATAAACAAATTAAATGCATTTGTCAATGTTTCAAACAGAGTTTACCTGTTTGAGTTCCGCCAGCAGTTCGCTGCTCAGATGAGTGCTTCTTAAATTCAGAAAGCAAACAGAACAAATTGTCCCCTGAAGGTGAAAGAAAATGAATTGAATTAACTGAACTATGAATCGTTTTATCGTCCAACTAAATCATGGCCAATGTTTTATAGCATAAATTGTCTTCTACATAATGTCGCTATGCAGTGACTTAAATGTGTAAACACTGAGATCCCAAATACTTCACTTTGTAGACTGCGGTTCTGTGTGCTGATGGCTTGTCTTGCATGCTGCAAATTATAGACTCCAAAGAAGCCTGAATGGGTTTGGATCTGTGGGACTGAACCACAAAGGGGAGAATGTAGTATGTAATAGATTCATTCATAGTGCATATATAGTAATTTAATCCATACAAACCAAAATGAAAACATTACTGATTAGCGAGAGTGTCTTATATTTCAATTTTTCTGTGTAACAATTGCTATTAGTACTTATGCATGAATTTACACAATTCTTGCATTACAAAATTTAGGAAATTGTGGGCCAAAAGTTACTTATAATGCATTAAATCCTCTCAAAACCTTTGCTGGCATAGTTGAGGAGTGATGCTCCATCATTACGACATCTTCAGCATTGACTGTCCACAGCATCTTGGAAGCTTCCTCCTGGAGTTTGAACTTCCTGGTAATGAATATTAGTTTCATTTAAAGACTGTAATCTAAGAATCTACAAAGCAAATAAATCCTGAAATACTGACAAAAACTGAAAAACAGCAGTGGGGCTGACTGAATAAGGCTTGCATTTTTGGGCAACAGCTCTAATGTTTTAGCTGAATTTAGTCTGGCATTCATGAGCTATAAAATCAACAGAATGTTGCAACATAATTACAGTATAACATGCAAAATCTTACATCCAAAATAAATGAAAATGGAAAAGATCTCTTGGTAGGAAAAATCAAAGTATATGCATCTCATTTATGCAAATTATCTCATGCTACACTTGATTCGGCAATCCTGAATGTGTAATGTTAATGTTTAAGAGCAGTAAAAATACAGTTTAGTAACTATTACCTGTATAAAGCACAGATTGCAAGGGTCCCTGCAGCCACCAAGCCAGCAATGATCCCCAAAGCAATCAAGAGTTTTCCCTCTGAAAATAAAACACACACATTTGTAATTTGCAGGTCTGCGGGGTGATTAGCACTCACTTGGTGTCAAAATCCAACTACGTCCATTTATAGAAGTATGATACAGCAAGAGTGGAAGCCACCAAGAGTAATTCCGTAGGAATGCAATATGAAACAGTCACATCCAGTCACCTTTTCAGAATTTTGATAAAAGTATTATATCTGGTTGCGTAAGTCCAGACTTTATTACTTCGACCTGTTAGCTTGGGGGAGAAATCTGAGAAATCTATATTGCACAGAGCTGGACATTTGGATCTTGCAGGCACTGGTACATTATTCAAGATTTTTTCCTTTCCTCCTTCTTTAATCAAAGAGAGGGTACGGGGAAATGCCAAAAAGATGAAAATGAAGGGTTGAGAAAACAGGGCTGAGTGCTGGGATGTGAATTCGCTGATGTACTAAGCAAAGTTGGGCATCTGGTGCCACCTACTGGAAATAAAGTTCCTGCACTATGGCCTCTGACTGGCCCTTCGAAGGAGCTGATAAGCTAAAACCACATGAACATGCTTCCAAGCCTCAAATCATGTTGTTAACAAATGACAGACCAACAATGAAATGTGTCACGAAATGTGCAAGAAGTTATGTAATATAATTTGCAGAACTGGGGTTGCCCAGTACCTAGATTGATGCAGAGTTCTCCATGAAAGCCACAGTCCGGAGCGTCTTTGGGGGGAGCTGTCCGTCCTCCAGGCCACTTAATGTGAACCCCTTGTACTGCCTTATAAGTCCCAAAATAGTTCGCAATGACCTGTGTTGAGAACCCTATGACTCATTTGACAAATGTAATTCAGAATAGCAAAGCAGGCTTCAGACAGCATGCATTGGTTGTGCTTACAGTCAGTCTAGATAGTAAGTATATGCTAGTAGCTCACCTGACACTGGTTATTACTGCTTTGGAATTGTTTCATCATGTAATTTAACTCACGGTCTCCACTTGCATCAATAGTTACATCTCCCTGGATACCTGTTCAACAAAAAATGCAAATGTTGTAGCACTCAAGCACTCTTTCACCGAACCCAAAATACTAGATACACATAACTCAGCACTGCATATGCACATATAATCTTAACCTCATAAAGGTTTGGGAAAATTTTAATATTTCATTAAAGTTTGTATGCTAGCTGCATGCTAGTTGGGTTATCGTTTAGGCTCTACAAACCTGTGATGGTCCTGTTCCACATTCGTTTAGTGATGGATAAGCCATCATCTGGGTTTCCATTTTCTGCCAAAGTTTCGTTTAATGCCTGGGCATACAGCCAGACACTATCATGGGCTATGGCTGCTAGGACTGAAACCTGTTGAATTAAAACATTTGAACGCATAGTAAAATTACATAGAACTTGTGCTGAAGGGTCATCTCACTGGAATAATGATATTTACAAATAAACTAAATGCGACCTTGGACCACAAAACCAGTCATAAGGGTCAGTTTTTGGAAATTGAGATTTATACATCATCTGAAAGCTGAAAAAAAAGCTTTCCATTAATGTATGGGACAATATTTGGACAACTATTTAAAAATCTGGAATCTGACAGTGAAAAAAATCTAAATATTAAGAAAATTGCCTTTAAAATGGTCCAAATAAAGTTCTTAGCAATGCATATTACTAATAAAAAAATAAGTTTTGATATATACGTACGGTAGGAAATTTACAACATATCTTCATGAAACAAGATCTTTACTTACTATCCTAATTATTTTTGACAAATAAGAAAAATCGATAATTTTGACCCATACAATGTATTTTTGGCTATTGCTACAAATATACCTGTACTACTTGAGACTGGTTTTGTGGTTATAAATTTCCCATCAAGCTTCCTATCGCATACCCCATGCCAAAACTCAGATGTGGCATCACTGACAATAGACTCGACTTTTGGTAATGTGCATAATGTAAAAGCAAACCTTTTCATTAGGGGCATATGTATAGCCGAAGTCTATTTGGGATCTTCTGGTGACATTCTCTGAGAAGGCCTGATAACGTTTATCACTGGGTTTATACAGAGACAGGAAAAAAAGAGCCTGATAAGCTTGCCTGGCCACTGAGTCATATCCATCACCTGAGAAAGAAGAAAACCATGTACTATAAATAGCAAATTACAGCATGTTCAGTAATGTCTCAGTTTATGAGCAAAGTCATTGGTTTTGTTGTTACGTAACACACCTTGGTTCCAGTCGAAACTGCCAAATAATACCTTTTGCTTGTAGGGCTCAAAACAAAAGAAAACAAAATCTCCATTGGTGAGGCCTTTCTTGTGAGCTTCAATTAGCAAACTGCGGACCACCTTGCCATGTGCTGATATCACAATAACTGTACAGGTGAAAGAACATAAACAATAGTTCAATTGTTTAGTTCCTCACTGCTTTTATAAGAACAAATTCTCATCAGAGGGGAATTTTTTCTTACTGCGAGAGACTCGAGACACCTCAGTTAAGGCCCAGGGCCAGGTTGACAAGGGCCCTTGGGAGAAAGAGCCATGGATTTGTTGATACTTGGCCACTGTGATGTTATTGTGCTCTGCTTGATACCTTTCAAGAAAATGTAATAATTATATCTAAAAAAAAATCTAAAATGAACTTCTTAAAAGCTTTCATAAAAGCAGGTAGGGCAGAGTTTTGACACAAATTTCACAATTTGATTTCATTCTGATTCACAAGCTTGCAATTCAGTTCAATTTCCAATTCGATTATTTTGGATATATACAGTGGCATGTAAAAGTTTGGGAACCCCAGAAGAAAACATGATGCATTAAGAGCCGGGGGGTGAAAACTTTTGAACAGGATGAAGATGTCCAATTTTTTCTTATTTTGTTGAAATATCTTTTTTCCCATTTAGTACTGCCCTTCGGAAGTAACAGAAGATACTTGCATGTTTACCAGAAGACAAATTAAGTACAATATATTTGATCTTCAGATTCAAAACATTTTAACCCCCCGACTCTTAATGGATCGTGTTTCCTTCTGGAGCATCATTAAATGTTTGAACCTTTTTTAATAGTTGTGTTTGAGTCCCTCAGTATGAAAAGATGCATCTTAAAATCATACAGTCACTGCTGGAAAGGGTTAAAATATGCAAAAGATGCTGGAAAAATTAAGAATTTGCAGGACCTGGAGGATTTTTATGAAGAACAGTGCTCAGTTTAACTGTTCAGAACAAACAAGGGACTCATGAACAACCATCACAAAACAAACAAACAAAAAAATAAAAAAACAGTCGTAGATCATCCAGGTAACCACACACAGTATTAAGACCATACCAAGGGTTCTTAAACTTTTGAAGGGGGTTATTTTAATAATTTTAGCTATTTTTTTGTCTTGTGGACTATATGTAAACATCTTTTATGTAAAATATCTTAATCAGGACAGTACTTAATAAAAAATAACATGACATTTGAATGATCTCTCTTATTTTGTTAAAATTACTCACATTTTCACAGATTCTGCAAGGGGTTTTCAAACTTTCGCATGCCACTGTATCAGGTATCGTACATGCCAAATTTTCTTAAGGAAAAAAATATATATATACGGGAGAGTCAGCTGGTTTACTATTATAATATTGTGCATTAAAATGAACTGATTTGTATACAAACGCTACTCGATTTGTATTAATATTTCTACTCAAAGTTTACTGTGATCAGTTTTGGGATTTAAAAATCAATATTGTTTGGTAAAAATGAGTATCAATTCACATCGAAAAATCTATATTTCTACCCAGCCCTAATAGCAGCTATACATGTATGAAACAAGATGATCCCATGAAAATATAGCTTCATACACTGTACAAAATAGTGGTCCTATTAATTTAACAACATAGTATATAAACAAGAAAAAATAGCTGTTTAAATGAAAAACGTACTGTTAAAAAATTAACAGGTTTTTGTTGTTTTGCCCATGCACTTTATAATAAAATGTAAATGTCCGCATCTCACTTTTAAGGTACGTTACATACCTGATCCCCTCGGCGGGAATAGCCCAGGTCGTTTTATTGTCATAGATGATGCCGATCTGCCGCCAGCCAAACTGCTTACAGATTTCCACAAAGAAAGCTCCTAGTTTAGTGAAAGATCCAAACACTCTTGTTAAAGTCGGATAGGCCTGAATTTAAAGGGGACAAGAGAACAAGACATTTAGCAGCTGAAAAGCAAAGTACATTTTAAGATAGAAGCATGTCAGCGGTACCACACACATTACAACCGACCTTCTTATCTAGAAACTGTTGATCTGCACATACGGGACTGATGACAGCAATGTTCCAGTAAGCTGCTAGTTTAGCAGTCACTGCACAGACCTTAAATAAGAATTAGCAACAGATGATGATACTCCATTTCCTACTCAATGAACATTTGATAGTCCTTCGTCTTGTAATGATGATATCTTGTGACAAATGAGATTATAACGACTTTTGTAATTACTTTTTGATAGCCCTTCATGCGTTAAAAGTAAATTTTAAGCTTTAATTGGAACTGTGTGCTTGTAAAGTCTATCGTCTAATAATATGAGTAAGTGATTGTTATTTTTGACACGTTCTGTCTGAACTAGCTGTATTTTTATTGGTTAATCATTTATTTTGACCTTCAATTGTCTTGCAGATGAAGCTAATATAACCACATACATTTGAGCAAGATGGTCCGATGAAAGCACTGTATTTGTGTGTATGGTAAAGCGCTGCAATTTTCCCTGGGCCACGTAGATCATTGCATTCATCGTCCACATAATGGTAATCCAGATGATGACCTGACATGAATAATTCAACAACATATTACATTAAAAATGATATATAAATACCGCTCATCTTCCTTTTCTACTTGGTACAAATAGCTCACTGACCTTGTAGAAGATCCGGACGGCTGTTTACAGAATTGATAGCGATAAGAGCTCCAGCCCCAATCCGACCAATACTGAAAGAACTGGAGGTGTTAGGCATGGAGATCAGCAAGGTGAATCTGGTGCCCAGACTGAGAGGAACCAGGGTCATCAAAAAAAGCAGTGAGCCAGGAAGTCTCTCAAAGTGCTTCATTACCTCTAGATGACATATTAGTCCAATGTTACATTCATATTTTATTATATACACAAAGATATAGTTGTATGTATACATTTTTGACAATGTTAGCAAACTGTGTATACCTGTGTGTTTGAATAGCTTCTAACTGTAGCATAGTCGATATTAAAATCACAGCACTAAATAAGCCTGTAAAAGTAATAAATTAAATTACTTACCACTCATTCCAAAAGAATAATTCCTGTTCCAACGCAGAGTTTGACCAAAATGACCAAAAACAAATAAAAAAGAACCCTGGATAAGAAACTACCTGTTTCGAGGATGGGAAAAATATCCAGTGGCAAACTGTGGCCATATGGTTTTGCTCTGAATGCAGCCATCCACAACAGTGATCTCCCCAGGGTGACTGTAAATCAAGGGTCTCACATTAATACTGCTCTGTGTCTCAAGCTCTGGTGTTCCTCTGACATTTGTTTATAGCTAAACAAGCATATGAGTAAACACTGGTCTACAGATGTCTTTGGGAATTCCCATGTCCATGAGGTCTGAAATAAAACAAAACAAAACAAAAAAAAGCATGTCTGCCTGTCAATGCTTTGAGTGATACTGTAGAATATGTTTCTGTTTACATGCATAAGGGCTCTTTTGTAAGCATAAACAAGGCTTTGCTCATATTAAATAAGGACATGGATATAAAGATCTAAAATAATCTGGTATTTTAAAAGCTTTTTTTTTCTTTGCTAGCTTTCCGTGTTTTAAAGAAGAATAGAAAGAAGAATATTAATGTATACCTTGCACATTAATTAAAAATCAGAGCACAGGAATCAGCTAGGTCAGGAACAAGAGATCAGAAGGTTAAAGTTAAAATAAGAACAGTGTCAGCCCCCTGTTCACTGGCACTTTGGAGGCTTCTGTATCGTGGGAATGCCCTCTAGTGTGTCTATCAATTTTACAGGACAGAAAACATTTGAAAACTTTCTCAGTACAAAGAGCTAAACACCATGAGAGAGAGATAAATGTGGCAGACATTTTCCCTCAAAATATGTCTGCCTATAAACAAAAAAATCTCTATTGGGGTTAGTTTATGTCACTGCATGAATACACAGGGGAATAGAAATAGTACAGGAGTAGTGAAAAGAGATCTGCTTCAAAATAAGCTCAGTTCACATTCACATTTTAATTTACATAAAAAGAGCCCAATATGTATTATGATTTTTTTTTTTTAAATGTTACACATGTGTTTCAATGGTATTTTTTTTTTTTTTACAGCAGAAATCTTTTTAGACTGCTTTGTTTTTTAGCATCACTGAAGTTTAATCAGTGATTACAAAATATTTAAATAACTTTTTTCATAATTACTTTAACATAATTTTCAGTGCAAAACGATAAGAGAAACATTTTCAAATAAAAAAGTGTGTAGCATTTTTCATAATAAAATTTTTAAGATGAAAATAGATCAACATTCAGTGAGCAAGCAACACATGAAAAACACAAATGCGATTTTGTTGCAAGGGAAGAGAGATGTATGGCATATATCTTGTTGCTTTTTCCTGATGTTAAAATAAATATTTGATATCTTAAACTTTTCTTAATTTGAAAACCTTAAGTTTAAAGCAACTGCTGACAAATGGTGATGCGCAGAGAGTGACCTCTGGGGGGCGAGAAATATTTGTAAAGGTGAAAAAATTGTCATATTAGTTTTACTTGTTTGACAGAGACTGTTTGATGTTATAAAAAGTAAACCTACTGTAAGTGACAAATAAGTTCACATTATAAGCATAAGTCTTAATGATTACCAAAAAAAAAATGATTACAGCCTTTTAACACGTGATAAGAAACGTCGTCAAATTGTTCCGCCCATTTCCATGTCTGGACCTCTCTCTAGGTGACAGTTAATGAGCTAGTTCACACAGTGTGTCACTCGACAAATTTGACAGTAAATGTTAGTACGAACGAGTAAAGAGCGCCATTCTATTCTCAGTGTAGTAAATTATGACCCTCTCATCTAACTCAAAGACGGTAAGCGGCAAGTTCCCTTTTTACATCATTTAAACGGGTATTTTGTGCGCAACGTGTATTTGGTTGTTGTAATTTAAATTGTGATCATGACTTTGGGGTTTTACGAATATAGAAGATAAGAAAAGGGTACATTGTTTAAAAAAAAAAGGAAAACTCTTCTTGGACATGACGATGAGAATGGAACTCTTGCTAAATCAAAAAAATAATTAAACAAGCCTCGTCTAGTGATTTTCTTCCCGACCAGAAGATGGCAGTCAACACATTAAGCACAAAATCACTGAAAGCATTTAGCTCATATGGAAATCAAAAGGCAAACAGGAGACTGGAATTAATTCTAAAAAAATCAATCACTATAAACGCCAGTTCCACAAAAATAACTAATTAAAAAAAGAAAACAACAGCAATAGCTTAAAGGGATAGTTCACTCAAAAATGAATTCTGTCAGAAAAGAAGAAATTGAATAAAGTCATTATTTTTGTTTTCTTTGTGCACAAAAATGATTCTTGTAGTTTCATAAATTAAGGTTGAACCACTCATGTCAAATGGACTATTATAGCAATGTCCTTACTACATTTCTGGGCCTTGAATGTTTCAGTTGCATTGCTGTCTATGACAGGTCAGAAAGCTCTTGGATTTCATCACAAATATCTTAATTTGTGTTCTGAAGATGAACAACGGTCTTACAGGTTTGGAAAGACATGAAGGTGAGTAATTAATGACAGAATTATTATTTTTGGATAAAATATCCCTATTAAATATTCACTGATAAACCATGACAATGTGACTCATAGGTGCATAACACATTTACATTTAAAAGCATACAAAAGTTTGCACTGAATTAAACCACACAATGCTCGTGATCACAAGGAGTGGTTGGGCCATCAATGCCACAGACATCTGTCTTTTTAAGAAATCTTATTAAGCTGAACTTCATTAAAATACTCTGAACATTACAATCCACAAGCATCAAAATGTATTAAGTTCATTCTACAACATACATTCATTCACTTTACCCATATTTGAGAATCTTCTCCTCCTTCTTTGTATCAACCTTTTTTGTCAGTTAACAANAATCTTCTCCTCCTTCTTTGTATCAACCTTTTTTGTCAGTTAACACCCCCCCCCCCCTTTTTTTTAGCCAATAAAGACAATCCTTTCCACCTTTTTTGTTGTTATATGCTGCGCAATTTAATAAGACTTTAACTGTTTTGTTTCAGATTTTTTTTAAAAGTATATGGATATGGGTTTTATTTATTTATTTTTTAACAGGTCAATACTGCCCTCTTGTGGTCGGTCAGAATTTTAGTTGTCTTGTGGCTTAACCATTGTTTCAAAATAGAGCAGAGCCCTAAGACTACAATTTATAGTCATACAGAGCCAAAACTGTTAAAACAAAAACAGTTATATTTAAATGAAAGACAGAAAAACCTAAATCTTTAAAACCTGGGAAGTTAGTTCAATCACTATATTTAAGATTTAAGTATATACTTACAAGAAAAGAAAAGAAAAAGACATTTGAATAATAAGCAGAAAACACTCTTCTTCACATTAACATACACTTTATTCATATCAAGTCTTTTTTTGTTTCATTTTTAAAGACAACATTAAATACAGAAGGCACTTACAAAAATTGTTAAATTATAGAAACATATTAACATGGATTAAAAATAATACGAAAAAATGATAAGGACCAGAGATAGTGCCACATGGCAGCCTTGTACAGTACATCTCAAGTAAAATCTACAGAGCGCTAATCTAAATACAGTATAAAGAGGATTTATTGTTATTAGTTTAATGCCCCTACTAGGTTTTCATACATAATTTCATCATTTAAAATACAGATAGCACATAACACAATTGTTTTTGTCACTAGTAAGTGGTTCTTGTTTTTGTTGCAATTTATTTTAAATGTTAGGCTTTGTGGTTTCTGCACCGAAGGAGTACTGGTACAGCTCGATCAAGCGGTTGGCCTCCCTCTGCCCTGACAACAAAGCACCATGGGTAGTGGAATAGTACTTTCTATGGGTGGCCTCCCCAGCAAACAACACCTGTAAAGGCTTTAAACAGAAGAAAAGAAAAGAACAACAAAAAGTTAGCTTGACCAAACATATGCTCTACAACATTACTGCCCTGAGGCCCAGTGAGCTATTTAGTTTCTATCTTCCTGTTATAGAAAAGTGATTTTAACAGTCTTCAGCCACTTGTTCTTTTTGTGCAGTTTGCTCTGTGGGGTCAGACTGTTCCTTTCAGACCCTTAATTGGCCAAAGCATGTTTGTGTGCGTATATGTGCTTGCCTGTCTGGCCCTTGTATAACTCAACCTTCTCATCTGTCTCAAATTTCAGTCTCAGTGCTGCACAGCTCAACATAACACATTTAAAAAACACCATGCAAGCAATTCGGGTCAACCTGACTTTAGAGCAGTCATGGGAAATTTGAACAATGACACGAAGAGAAGAGGCCATGTGAGTGGTTCTAAACAGAATTCAAATGGCTTTGATTAAAATAATCATAAACAAGTCTTATGAGTGGAAGCACTCCTGCTGTTTTTAGTTTGGAATTGGCAATGGAAAACAAAAACCATAATTTGCCCAAAACCACTTATTTGTGCACCACGTAAACATGTACCTATAAAGAGCAGCGATACTCAAATATACTTTCCAAAAAGATACTGCAAAAATTCTGATACGTAAACGTTCAACTGTGCAAAATTTACAGCTCAGTGGAAATTTCAGCTCACCGGAGCCTTAGTGATCTTAATATAAGGCAGGGGCTCAGCTAGCTTCTCCACATCTCTGCCGCTGGAGCCCACTCGAGTGAAGGAGTAAGAACCCCGGATATAAGGATTACTGCCCCACGAGGAACGCAGGATCCGCCTTGGTTTCGGAATATTCTGGTTCCCTGTTAAAAACATCAAAATAAATTGACTATTTGCTACAATTTTAAACCCAGCTAACCAAGAGAATACTTTCTTTTAAAGTGTACTTTTAAGTGTTGTTCATTCACGCTGATCTATGTTTGTTTTGGTGGACATGTTGGTTTTTGCAGACACGTGTTGAATAAGGGAAGTAAATCCTAAGTCTACTGTCACACAATGACAGAAATTAGGGTACCTTCCAATTATCAGTGGTAAGGTGTGACCAAATCCGATTTCTGCACACTAATTATATAGGTCTGGGGCAGATGGGAGGGAAACCTACTGTGGATCTGGATTAAAACAGACTGACCTAGTTAAGAGCAATGCCAGTCTGTTGACATCATCTACAGAGAATGTGTGCATTGACCCTTATATTTGACTTGTGATCTGTAATGAAAGGGTTACAGTGGAAGAGAAACCAGAGTTGTTTACAGTACAATCTTTCACACGACCCTGGAAACGTTAGAGGCATTGTCTACACATTTACACTAGAGACCTGACCTTGTCAAAGGTCCTTTTTGTAACCTGATTTAACAGGTAAATCTGCCGTCCTGTCATAGAGAAATATAATGCATGTAACAAAACTGGATGACAAACTTGAATTAAATTCCTGAACCCCTACACAAATCTCCTGTCAGCTGGAAATGATCTACCTTGATTGTTGTGTAAATGCAGCTCTTTAGAGCATCAAAACAGGGATTATACGAATTAGGGAAAGGTATTGAGAAGCTGAAATCATTATGTAAACAACGCATTAACAATGCTCTTTCTGCTAATGACAAATGCCAAAAAAATGGTCAGCAATACTCTGAAGGCTTAGTGGTAGTCAGAAACAAAGTGCAATTCAATAACATAATGTACTACAGAGAATTAAAAGAGGTGTAATTTTTTGTTTTGTCATACCCTGATTATAGTTGGACACTTGTGTAATTACAGTAAAATAATTACATTGTTACACATGTGCTGACCTGTAAACTGACGCAGTAGTTCGGTGCATATCTCCGCCACAGTCTCGTCGTCACACCTTTCCATGCGCAGGGCCTCGTCTCCGCAGATCCAGCCACTCAGCATATGGCCATAGCGCTCGGGCGGATACAGCACATCAAAGCTGCAGATCTTTCGGTACCACAGCTCTTCCGGGTATGCCTGGCTCTCCAGTTGTGCCTCGTCCTCCCACACAAACTGAATGCTGTTGCACTCAGGGCTCCAGAAGGGCTCCGCAAACTCCAGAAAGATCTTGTCGGTAGTGCTAATGCCCAGTTTCTGGATGGCCTGTGCCTTGTCTAGCGGCAGTCCTGGGGAGAAGAGCGTCTCGTGAGCTTTCTTCAGGACCCCAAGAGAGGCCGTAACGATCACGTGGTCTGCCAGCAGACACTCGCCATCTTCGCACTCCACGCAGACCGGAGAATGGCTGGGCCGTTGGTCCTGGTTATGATCAACCTGGTCTACAATTTCCTCTGTATCATGGGAGCTGCAGTTCCAGTGGATGCGGCGGACAGGCTTGCTGAGGCGGAGGACACGACTTGGGATGTCTTGAGCCAGAATCTCGATGATTTTAATGAAACCAGCAGGAATGACATGGTGAGCGCCGGGAATCTCGGTCCACTCACCAAACTCACTTAGAGACACTTCATCCATGCTGGGGGAACTGCTTTCACAGCTCTCCACCTGAGGCACAAAAGATGATATTAAGGAAAGATTAAATTACGCATAAACTTTAAAAAAAAAAAGGGTTAATCCACCCAAAAATTTAAATTTTGTCCTTAATCACTTACCCCCATGTCGTTTCAAACCCGTAAAAGCTTAGTTCGTATTCGGAACACAATTTAAGATAGTTTGGATGAAAACCGGGAGGTAAATACTGCCTGGTAAATACCACTGTCATGACCCAGAAAAGTATGAAAGACATCATCGTCAAAATAGTCCCTCTGCCATCAGTGTTTCAATCTGAATTTTATGAAGTGACAATATTTTTGCACTTTTTGTCTCCTCCGCATCAGCATAGCGCCATTTTGGAGAGTATCTACTGGACGCAAACTGAGTATGCCGTTCTGTGTCAGTGGCACCACACGGATAATTTTCCTATGTATATTTACGCTTTGATTTGAATGAAAACAGCGTATCCTGCGTATGCAGTTTGCGTCCAGTGGATACTCTCCGAAATGGCACTACGCTGATGCAGAGGAGACAAATTGTTGAATAAAGTCGTTTTTTATTTCTTTGCGTACAAAAAGTATTCTCGTATTCTCTAAAATTTAGATTTAACCACTGATGGCAGATGGACTATTTTGTCTTTCATACTTTTCTGGGTCTTGACAGTGGTATTTACCCGGCAGTCAGTGGGACAGTCACAAGCCTCCCGGTTTTCATCCAAAATATCTTAAATTGTGTTCTGAAGACAAACGAAGCTTTTATGGGTTTGGAGCGACATTGGGGTTAAGTGATTAATGACAATTTTTTTTTAATTTTGGGGTGGAGTGACCCTTTAAGGTACTACTTGGCAAGTCTACTGAGTTAGATAATGTGACCATTGATTAATAGCCTTGCATAGCTTCATATACTGTTGTTTTCACATTGTTTTCACACAGTAAATGCTTGAGCTCTGCTAAACGCACCATTTATTCTAAAGTTACAGTTCCAATTTATACTGCTGTAAACAAACACAGGCAGTCATAGACTAGAAGGCATATAGCCAGCTGAGTGCTTTTTCTGGTCCTGCCCCTTCCTCCCATAACCTCTAGCATTACAGGATGACATTCAATGTCTGTCCTACTTTTACCTCAGTAATCCAGAGCTTTCATTACTATGAGAATTTCTGTGAATAGCCTGACTAAACGGGGCACAAACAGTACTGTGAGGCTTTTATAAAGAAGTTTAATTATTTCATGAATTGTAAATACAAGCCCATTGTATGTCTAGGTCAAAGTGTGGGAAATGATTAAAACAGTAGTATGTTTGGAATCCACACCTCTGTGGGTGGAAGTCTACAGTTTTGTATTTCACAAGAGAAACTCACTGTTGAAAGAGCATGCACAGCAGTGAGCTTGGCGTCACTGTTGTCTTACAAAGGTGCAATGTGTTTCATGTTGTCATAGAGTTGCAGTAAATCTGCTCTTGAAAGGAACTCCGCTATTTCCGGCTATGGCTTGTTACGGAGATGACAAGCATGATGCCACACTTAGAGTCTATAAAGATATATCTTGATTTTTTTTTAACTATAGTTGAAACCTTGATTTACTTATGAAGAATCTCTCTAAAACATTAGAGCCCTGCCCACCTTGAGGTACTGTTGTAGCATAGATAACTTGAGTTTCTTGGTGCTTTCAGAGTCATAGGGATCAAGCATGATCTTCTTGCGCACCACATCTCGTGTGAAGATCCCCACACTGTTTTGACTCTCGGCTCCCACAGGCTTTCCATTCTGGAAGAACTCTTGAGTCAGCTCGTACACCTGTACAAAGGATGTTGTTCAACAAGATTAGGAGAGAGATCGTAGAGTCATCAGATCATGGAGCTATCCTTACCACAAACAAGGGTTTAATTGCATTAATTAGGTTGGAATACACTTGGGTCAAAATATTGCTATTCTGTCATCTCCCTCATGTTGTTCCAAACTGTTATACAGGTAGGTCATTCGTACAGATTCATACGAATTGGGGAATGACATAGGCTCTGTTTCCACCTGGTATTAAAATTTTATGGAAACCACACAGGTAGTCAAAAAAGCATTTGGAAACACTATCTGCAAGAGATCCTTACTGTGAAGCGCCGACTGCTTTTCAATACAGAAATCATCTCATTCATGATTGGATCCCCGAAAGCGTGTCTTAATACCAGGTGAAAACAGGACATTACTGCATAAAGTTATTCAAGCCTTATAGAGGCAATAGGCTACATCAAAAGAGGCTACACTCAGCTCTCTTCAATCACCTCATTGTACAGGTCACTGAATTCCTCCACCAGATCCTTTGGGATCCGCTTGCCGTTGTTGGTCTGGTAGTGGGCCACACCATTCTTGGCATAGAGGCTGATGCGGCCCACACTTCTTTCCTCCTCAGTGGTGTGCTCCAGTAGCCCATTGTCCTCAGCCAGGTGGTAGATGGGGTTCCCATTTGCCCCATGGATCCAGGTTGCTCCAAGTTCCAAAGTGGTTTTACCTGTAGAGAGAAGGAGATGGGGCAAAATGAAAAGACAGATTTTTGATCAGAGAAGGTTTAGGATGAAGCACTAAAAAGGATGCTATCATGACAAGACAGTTGTCTCACCGTGCTGAATGCTTTGCACTCTGCCTCCGATACGGTCCGAGGCTTCTAGCACCGTGACATTGGTGAAGCCGTTCTCCAAGAGGGTTTTTGTGGCGGCAAGGCCAGCCAAGCCCGCGCCAATTACTACTATTCGCGGTTGTCGATGTCTGTGTAAGGCACTACTAAGAGGATCATCAGTGCTGTCTGAAGATATTTCACAACTTTGCATGCCGTCCAAACTCTTCTTCTAGGGAATCTGGAAAAGGGTCAAATGGGGAGAAGCCATTAGAGTGAACACCAAACCCTCCAGCAAGACAAATAATAGAGATCTTTCAGAGAAAGGAGGAAAAGAAGACATCAAAGATGCAGGACTTTACATCTTTGACCATGTGGTTCATAGGAATGACTGCAACAGAGTGTCTTTTCAAAGTACAACCTTAAATAACACCATTCCAAATATAAGGTTTCTTATCTCCAACCGCATGTTGAGAGTGTTTATATCACCACTGCAGTGCTGAACAAGAACGAAGTCCAAGCAAAAAGGCCGGTGAAGTGTAAATTTGTGTCCTCAGATGGGTAAAGATTTGAACTGAGAATCAGCAGTGGACAGGGCAACGGACTTGCAACTACATAACAGAGTCTATCACACTAGTGAATGGAAAAGGTCTGTATGTGGCTGAGAAAATAATTACATTGTGATAGCCACAAGGAAATGAATGCACTCTTCACATTTCCGTTCAGGCTTTTCAGGCAAGGTCTTCACATAAACACAACGACAGCCACAAGGAAAAGATGCACCTGATGTTGGACAGACCTCATAAGAGAGGTTTATCAAGAAAGAGTCACAATGGAATATTGTTATGGACACAGGATGTTATTATGGTAGACTAAACAGAATTTTTCCTTTCATCAAAGCAAAAAGAACAAGGTTCTCTTCTTTATATCATATGCAACTGCACATGCACTTTATCTGTCAACATTGTTATTGTACCCTATAGGCATAGCCACGCACGTGCAAAGAGGAAGAGATGGACAACTGTGAATGAATATGATTTAAATGAATGAGGTTGTGGCTACTATGCCCTCAGTACAAACCACAGTAACCTCCTGTTGAGAGTTTGCACAGGCCAAATTCATTAACACAGTTTGTTATCAGACTGTGGAGAGGACAGGAAGGGCTGCCTGCGGCTTCTCTGACGCACAATGACAATCAGAACGCTTATTATAAATACTAAAAGAAGCTAGGTTGGAGGCTGCGTTGTATCTGCTACTGCAGGAATGGGTTGTTTCCTTCTTGAGAATTCTCAGCATGTGACCTCTACTGATTTTAGCCACAAATCAGCAGATTTGAAATATGGCTGAGCTAAAAACTTTTAGATGGTTTGTTAAATAGGTTTCCTGAAAAAACGGAACACAGTTTTCCAATGATACTCGATTAATTCACCATGCAAAAACAACCAGTGTCAGGGCAAAATAGCAAAACATGAAACCTTATCCTAGCTATAATGTGAAGCAATACGTATGTAATTAGGATTAGGTAAACACATAATGTTTTGTTACACTGAACTGCTGGAAGTATGAAGCATACTAGAAATCTCCACGTGTGGCCTACAGCTAGAAAAACAACCCAACTATAGACTAGCTTTGCAGCTGTATATCCAAAATTACAGAGTGAAGACAGTTTTTCCAGATTCTGAAAAAAAAAAACGTTTTAAGAAGCTGACCGTCTATTCTTGTCATTTAAAACTCAAGCAGAAGAAGCTGCTTCTAAAGCAGCTCTTTGATTACTGTCAGCAGTGATAGTATGACAAGTGCCTGGTTTTTGGATTTTGGCTTGTGAATGTGTGTTGTCTCCTTGATCTCCATCGAACTCCTGTTGAACTGAGAGAAGCAGTGAGGTGTTTATCAGTGACTCACAACCAGAAACTCCTATAGAAAAGACACTCTATAGTGGGTTGGAGAGGTTTTTTGATAGGGTCCTGAAATGGTTCCTCCGTTCCAATCTCATGCAGTTTGAAAACCAGAGTGTATGTGAAATGTTTAGAAGAGACACATTTCTGATATGACCAGTGCTCTCTAATTTGTGGAGCACATCGCAAGTTCCTGAAGGCATTACAAACAGCTGTACCAAATAAAACTACAGACGTTTACCTATTTTCAACACAGTGGTTATGGATGAGAAGGTTTGTGTACGAAACAGTGTATGCATGAGAAGTCCTTGCCTTCTGGTACATCTGGTTTCAAGGCAGAGGCCATAGAAGAGAAGGTCATATTTAGTTAAGTTAGAATGAAGTCATGACGGAAAATTAGATGTAGTGTATATAAGGCATGGTTTCCATTGTTCCAGTCCACTGATCCTACATTAGATGACCTATATAAGGCTGTCTTTCAAAGTTTTTGTTCCCTGTTAGCATCAACTAGAAGTTTTGATGTTTAGGGCACTTTTGCCCCTTTTCTACCAACAGGGTGCTGGTGCTGGTGCTATAGTCAGTGACCAATGTAGAACACAAGAAAAAATCTGGCAAAAACTGACGCAAAATGAAACTAGATTGTTCCACAGACATTGCTTAACAAAAAAAAAAGAGAAGTAAGTGTTTGAATTTTGAAACTCTCCTATTTGAGCAACCTCAAATAGCACTATTCTTACATCACTGTGGCTCGAATATATTTTTTCTTTCAG
The DNA here is from genome assembly GCA_019740295.1 of Labeo calbasu. NCBI lineage: Eukaryota > Metazoa > Chordata > Actinopteri > Cypriniformes > Cyprinidae > Labeo > Labeo calbasu. The sequence goes on from JAHKKF010513742.1 coordinate 28,959, forward strand.
TGGATTTTATGAGTGTTTTCTCATAAAATCGCCACAGATTAAGGGTGGGCTTTGGTAGACGCATACACTCTGAAATCACAACCTACATCCTCTATAATGCCTGCCCCCCATTCACACATTGTAAGACAAAGGATGTATATCAGCACTGTAAAGTTTTCCCCTCATCCCATCCTACCCCACATTATCAGCATGGTCTCTTTGTTAAAGCAGACTTGGAACTGTTAAACAGACCCTTATTAAGACTTACAGGAAATAAAACAGGACAGGAACGGTCTATGTGGACAAGATAACCTTCACGAAGTTGGGAGAGGAATCTGTTTCCTGGTGGGATACAATCTTGTAGGTACAGGAAAGAATTTTATCTATACAAATTAATCAGTTATATTTATATTAGCCTATTATTATGCTTATTTAAAAATTCAAGAAAAAAAAGTAGCGGTGTGTGCATAAAAGCCCGAAGCACTGGGTCATTTGAGTTAAGATAAGCGAAGTTTGGCTTCTGATAAAGTAGCAGCACAAAGTGCGTCCAGTGGAATCAGCGCTGCCACGTAACTACATACTGTCACGGGCGAGTGGCCTCCAATGATAAGAAAATAAACGTCAACCTATAACATTTACCATTTATCCTTTTCTTGAAATCAACCATCACCTTTCATTGTACCTTTTTCAGCTAACTCAACATTTAAGTCATAATCTATATGTGTTAATATAGCAGCGCGTTATTAAAAGCAGCTCAATGAAAACTGAATTGTAACAGACAATGGACTGTGCTTGCGAGAAAAATAACGGGAAAACACGAAACAGATAGAGAAACACCTTCTGTCCAGTGTGAAAACACTGATCAGTCCTGCGAGTCAGTTTTGTTTACGATTTTGTTTGGATTCACCGTTTCTCCCGTTTACAACCTACATGATTAAAACGTGCAGTACTGTAGCAGCGAAAACACACACACACAAATTATCTTATTTAGTACGGCCTTTACCTGACTTTGACGTCTTCAGCGTAAAGCGGAGAGCGATCCCCTGTTCTTTGTATATTCGCAGCGTCTCGCTTTGTATTTATGTGTCTTGAAACCAGAAGCAGCCAGTTTAGCCGATGCCGCTGCCTCCTCGCTGAATAAATATGAGGATCCGTGACGTACCGGCACGAAACCAACACCGGTGCTCAAGCGAGTCTTGGCGTGACTCACTGTTTGTCACAGGGGCGTTTGAACTAAACACAAAGCCCACCCCTCTTGTAGTAATGAGAGAGTAGAGCTTGTTTTGTTCGGTTTTGTTAGAATAAGGCGAAAGCCTATTCTTAAGCAAACAAACAAATGCATGGTTGAATGAACGCATGAGTCAGTCAGTATTTCAATTTAAGTGTTTTACACCTATATAAACATTTTCAAGTTGTTACAGCAATGTGCTGCATATAAACCTACATACTGTATGTATCACATTGCTTAGCATATTAGTTTTATGTCTGCATGAATTAATGACGAGATGCTGTTTTATTCTGTAGTTATTTAAAAAAGTCATATAAATGTCATGAATACATATCTACTATGATGAACATGTCTCTGAATTTTATCATTCTTTGAGGCTAATAGTCCAAACAAAAAACTCTTGATATTCATAACTGAAAAAATCCATCACATTTGTAACATAAAAATAATTTTTACCTTGAAAAAAATGTTTATTGTTATTTTAAAAGGTTACAGCATGTTTTAAACCAACATTTAGGCTATTTATTACAAAATTACATAAACTCAGTGGTTATAACAATACTCAGTGATGAGTACAAAGAAAAAGTAGATTCATTAAAAGTGAGGTTCTATTGGTCTTTCAATACATGTGGGGACATTTTTGATCATTAATTTGCCTAAAGATTATTTCTGATCCAATAGCTGTTATGTAATTCACCGAAGGCCGCAATATGGCATTGCTGTTGGGTAAAAGATGTGCTTTTTACTCACTTACGAAGATTAAATACAACCTTTGAGACTAATTTAATCAACTGGCAATCTGATTTTAATGTGTATTTGTCTCTTTAAAGAGATTAATCCCATCAGACTTGTATTTGCATTGCATTTTTTTAGCTCTCATCTCTTGTTAGTTGTTCTAATATAAACCCAGGTCAGCAGATTCAGAACTTCCCTTTTTCAGGTTCAACAGAACACTGTGTCCTTGCTGTGGCACAGCATTGGTTGCTCACTTTGTCACGTCAGTACAGTTCATGTTCTGATATGATTAATGCTAAAAAGATAATTTATCTTACAAATGCAAATAAATCTTGATAGTGATTTAGTTCTGCATGCATTGGTTTATGCGTTTATCTAATCATTTTTACACTGTGTAGTCTGTTCTTTGAACATGATGTTTTCCCTCAACTTTCTTACTACATTTATACAGCTTTTCTTCCAAATTATCCCTGACGTAAACTACTATAGTTCAGCATGCAAAGAGAAGAAAAAGAAAAAAAAAAAAGAAGGAACTTCTAAAATCTCACATTTTAAAACTTACATTAGAAAACCTAATTTAATAAAAGCCTGGTATATTCCAGTGCCATGCGATTAAAGGTCTGTTTTCCACAGGCTTTGGTTTAAAAAAAATCACAAGAGGATTAGCAGTGGTCAGTATGTTCCTGAGATGTAAAACTAGTTAAAACCCATTCATGAATGGGTGCCAAAGCACAACTCATTCAAATTAAAACAGAGGATTAGAAGCGTTCCATTTGGGAATTGGAAAAAAAAATACTTGTGATCCCAGATACAGTTAAAAACTTTTTATTATATAGCAATATAATTTGTGTCATTCAAAGCTTTATTTTGGTTGAAACATCGAAGTTACTTAAAAGATTTAATCTAAATAACATTCAGTTTTACGTTTACTCAAGGTGGAAAAAAACAGTAAGAAGTGCCGGGTGGAGCACAGACGCTTGTTGACAATATAATCTTCTTTCAAATTTAAACGCTGGTCAGATTCCTCTGTTTTGAAAACATTGCATATACCTCATTAACAATCTCTGTTTGGTTTTAAAAAGTCATTTGCCATTGGCGTCTGAAGTATTTCACTTGCACACACAGATTAAGATATGCTTATTGTGCTGTTTTGTAAATTCTCTAAATTAGTGTTGACTGGATGGAAAATGCTGTTGTTGGATAGAAGGAGTTTAGTTACACACAAATATACACGTGTGCGGGCATAATTACCTATAAACACAATGAGTCTTTCTAATCTTTGAGAAATCACCCACTTTGAATCTCTTTACTTGCTGAGCAGCGGTTAACCACTATGAAACGAGTCTAATACATGCAGTCGTATGCAAACCACACTGTTGCTGGTTTCAGTAACACATGGGCTCCACTTTGTATGTGTTATCTTGGTGATGTCAAAGCAAGCTTGGCCCTAATAGAAAGGCTGCTGTTATGTGGTCTGCACGTGAATGGACACGAGCCTCTTGAATAAGTGGAACAAAGTGGAATGTGGTAATAGGCCTTCACCAGTGGACTGGTCTACTAGAATGGCCCTTCTGTTGGTGACTTCAGTGGGGTGCATAGCCTGCACATTGTGAATGCTGCCCGCCTAGCCTCCGTTTTCTCTAGCAGTCCAATTGGCATTGGCCATGTGCATCAAGAGTACAAAAGAGAAGGAAGAAAGTGTCTTTTCATTAATGGGAGGAGAAAGCAAGCACAGGAACTGGGTGGAATCGTTCTCATTAGGCAGTTTCATTGTGAATGTTGGCAGTGGCTACCTTGTGGGCTGAACTAAGATTTTAAGTTGTTTTGCTTGTTATGAGTAATGATATAATTTTGTCTGGAAAGGGGAGGCTGTTTATAGTTTCAGTAATTTATTGAATTTCTGAAATTTGTAGGAATAGTTCATATATCAAGCCCCAAAAGGACAAAGACAGAGATTCCATTAAAGTGGAATGTTTATCTTGTGAACTACATTCTAAAAATGTTACTTTTTAAAAAAAACAACAACAACAAATCAACGCTGTCCTCTAAAGATAGAGGCCAAACTCAAATGCGATTCCCTGTATAAAGGTTTTACTAGAGCCATTTGATCCAGGATCAGCCTGGGAAACCTGACAAAAAAAAAAAAAAAAAAAAAGAGAGAGAGGGAGAGAGAGAAGTCTAGAAGTTTAGAAATGTAGAACGTGTTATACATAAAGTTTTCCTAAAGATATTTAGATTCACTCAAAGAACAGAAAAAAAATTACTGCTGTATGCTTAATCAGCGAAAATGCATTTAATTGATCAAATGTGAAGATATTGTTACAAAAAAAAAAGAAGTGTAATAAATGTTGTTTTTCACTTTCAATTTATCAAAGATTCTTGAAAAGAATGCATCATGGTTTAAAAAGAAAAATAATCATATTTTAAAAGCAGCACAACTGTTTTCATCTGTGATAATAATTCAACCATTCCTTATGGTATTAAACTGTTAAATGAATGTAATGTGCGTGCTTATGGCTCATTTTGCAGTCACCCTTGTATGTTTTAAAACTTTTTATTTTTATGTGAAGGGATGTATATTTTGTTTATGTATGGACGTATATGTATATATGTGCAAGTGTATATCTTTTTTTTTTTTTGATTATTATTACTAAATGTTCTGGAAATTTTGTTTTTATATTTTTAGGGTATTTTTGTATTTTATGTTTCATCTTGCAATTTTATCTTTGAATGTACTTTCTGCTATAATTCAATCTCTATTGCTAAACAGAAAAGTAAAAAAAACCCGTCAAACTTCAAAACATAGAAGTTTATAGAAAGATTTCTAAAAGATCACGTGACACTGAAGACTGTAGTAATGGTTACTGAAATTTTATCTTGGACATCAAAGGAAAACAATAATTTTAAAATATATTAAAATAGAAGTTATTATATTTGAAACAATATTTCATAATGTTACTAATATATATATATATATATATATATATATAATATGTTAGGGCTGGGTTTTCACACAAATGTAACAATTCAATTTGATTTCCAATTCGATTCGATATATCAAGTATTTTGGATATATATCAGGTACAGTACATGGCAAATGTTCTCAAGTAAAAAAAAATCGTTTTTTGAAATATAAACATTTAAATGGTGGCTATCAGTAAAAAAACGGACGGATATATTAAATTAAACACTGAAGAACAGTAAAAAAAATTCTAATGAATGTTATAGGGTACATAAGAGCAAATTGCTCTTCTCTAAGGTTTATTTTTCTAGCTGACTAGCAAGTTTATGTACACCAAAAATGTTTTTTCAGAGGTAAATGTGACGTCACGTGTTATTGTTTACAAGCTGTTATACTGACGTTTTTGCATGGTTGAAACATTGATTGAGTGATTACATGAGATGGGACACAGATTTCAGTAAGTTATACTTTAATTTTAACGTTTTTAACTTTGGTTTATTTATGCTTATTTCATGCTGAAACTGGTATTAAAGCTGAGGAGATGATTAGTTCACGTGCGCTTTTCCCTGCAGCTACGTTGGAACTGAGGCGGTACAACGATCTGTCACTCCACATTAAACAGCGCCAAAACGCCATTTATTGTTTGAATACTGTAATAAAACTTGAAATGTAAGACTTTTCTTCATATAAAAAATAACAAAACACAAAGTTGCGATTTACTGAATGGGCAACGTGCTACAGTGTTCCATACGTAAACCCAAAACAGGCTAGACCAATCAATTGTTGTCCTTTGCTGGTGTATGCTGGTCATGTTGCTGGTCAAGGACCAGCATAAACCAGCAAAGGACCAGAATAAACTAGATAAGGACCAGTTTAAACCAGCATCAAAACATACCTACCAGCATATGCTGTTTTTTTCACCAGGGTATCGTTATGTAAAAATGAGAATCGATTAAAATCGCTATATATATATATATATATATATATATAATATATAATTTTATTTATTTATTTTGGGTGATAATAGCATTAGATGTAAAGAATGATGCAAACACAGCCAGTTGTAACATGCTGTACCTGATGTGAGAGGCATTTTAATTGAGTGCAAATAAAGACTCTGTTCTTTGTAACAAAAATGAATGAGTTTCAGTCTGACCAGGCAAGCCAAGACAGTCACACCACTGCCTGCGCTCGTTCGCTATCTCACTTTTGCTTCCTCACCAGCTCTTTTGTATGCTTTCGCTCACAGCTCTGGTTGCGCAACACTCTTGGCTGGAGAGCTGGCTTTCTCTTCATTGTGGTTGTGTGACACAGTGCTCTGTTACCATGCGTTACGAGTAAATCTCGTTTTCCAATGTGCCATAACTCATCAGGGCAGCACAGCACAGCACACACCAAACACACACACACTTTAAGCTGCTTACATAAAGACTTAACTATAAAAGTACAAACTATTATTTAGGGACATGAAACCACATTTTGTCCTCAAAGCAAATTTTTGTTGTTTACTCAGTGCACACCTAAATGGCTTTTGTGGTATGTAAACTATGCTGAAATCCCTGTTATCCTATTTAACTAGAAGTTAAAGTAAATAGAAAAGAGGACTAGAAAATTGTTTAACCGGCTACAGTCAAACAGTAAATTTATCGCAATGGCCACCAGTATTGCGGAAGTTACTGCCATTTCTTTGTATCTGTTTGTGATATTTCCTAGCAATTCCTGAGTAAAAAATTTTTTGTACACCAAAATTCTAAGGTGAGGTAAAAATATACTTCATGTTACATCTGAACTATAATGTAGTCAATAAAACAATAATAACATTGCTGCTTAAATCTGAATACACCAATAGGATACACCAACGAAAGGGTCACGATGAATGCAGGGAGTCTGTATCCTCTTCTTCCAACAGCTGTTATGTTCCTTGTACCTTCCGCCCTGCTATTCTTAGACTGTGGTACACTGGGTGAGGTGACATCGGGTGTCTGTCCTTCTGTCCTGTCTCACGTTGGGTGTGTCTGTAATAACATGACCCATATCCTCTTCTCTGAATCATAGGAAGGAAGCCTGTGGCGGTGATGGACTCAGACAATTCATCTCCATCCTTCTCGCAGGTATTTCCTCAGAAAGGGAGAGACACAACCGGAGAGGGCGGGATGGACTTGATTGCCTTCATGGGTCTTAGGTCTCTGTGGGGGACAGGACACAGGTCCTTTGCAAATGTGTCCTGGGGTGAGTTCAAAGACCCTCTGCACATCAGGAATCTGGTTTAGGTTTTTCATAAACATCTTTTTGGGTGGTTTCATATCAGGGATCATGCCCAGATTGCATCTGGGAAGTTTTAGGTTCCACCAAATTTGTATTTCCAATATAAATATGTATGTTCCATTAACTTAATGGACAGTTTTATGTCCCAGGGTTTGATTTTTATCAGAACAAACATATTTGAACTTTTTATTTCTTGTCAAACTGACTTAAAACGTTTTATACATTTCACATTAATTTGTTGTTTTATACATATTACATTTCACAGCCTTTTTTTGAGAATTTTCAAATACCCTTTATGTATAGAATTTATTGTTTACCTTTGTCCCAGACCATGTTATGTCTTCATTTTAAGTCTTAAACTATGACATTATAAAATTCACATATTTGTAAATAATTATCAGCAATTTACATAAAATTAACACTACTGGTCAATTGTTCAAAATATTAAAGATTTTTGTTTTAATGCTATTAAAATAAGTCTCTTTTGTTTGATCAAAAATACAATAAAGACAATAATATTGTTGAATTTTTAGCAGCCATTATAAATTATGTTTACGTATAGTCCACAAGAGAAAATAATAGTTGAATTTCTAAAAATGACCACGTTCAAAATATTACATTGTTTTTATGTTTGTGTGATAGTTGTTTATGAGTTCCTCGTTTGTCCTGAACAGTTAAACTGCCAGCTGTTGTTCAGAAACATCATCCAGGTCGCTCAAATTCTTCGCTTTTTCAGCATCTTTTGCGTACTTGAACTCTTTCCAACAATGACTGTACGATTTTGAGATCCATCTTTTCAGACTGAGAACAACTGAGGGACGCAACTATTACAAAAAGTTCAAATGCTCACTGATGATGCAGAAGAAAAAAAACAATGTATTAAGAACCTGGGGGTGAAAACTTTTTGAATTTAAAGATCAGGATAAGTGATCTTATTTTGTCTTCTGGGAAATATGTAGTATCTTTTGTAGCTTCTGAATGGCAGTACTAAATGAAAAAAAAAATGCTAGGCAAAATAAGAAAAATGTACACATCATCATTCTGTTCAAAAGTTTTCACCCCCTTAATGCTCTTAATGCATTGTGTTTCCTTTTGGAGTATTAGTGACTGTTTGAACTTTTTGTAATAGTTGCATTGAGTCAATTCTTTCAGTTGTCCTCAGTGTGAAAAGATGGAACTCAAAATCATAATCATTGTTGGAAAGGGTACAAGTACGCAAAAGACACTGGAAAACCAAAGAATTGGTGGGATTTTTTCTGAGGAACATTGAGCAGTTTAACTGTGCAGGACAAACAAGGGACTCATGAACAACATTTGGATCAAGTAGATGGCAGACCAAATCTAAATATCAAATGGTTCTAAGACACCCACAGTAGCTCATTTTAGGATAATTGGCTAGCTAAAAATACAGTAAAGTCTGTACAGTACAGTTTGTGTATTTAGTTGACACCACAAATCACCAGAGTGATACTAGTAATACTAGCAAAGATAGTTCCTCTTCAGGTTCCTTTCAGCTACAGTTTGTTAAATCACCTTCAAACCAACAAACCAACTGTCCCTCTAGCTCAAGTACTGCTGTATAACCCTAAAGATGTATCACTAAATAAACATCCTATACCAAGATCACAATAAGTGCTTTAAAAATTATCTTTAATCAAAAACAACAAGACCCAGGGGAAGGGTAAAACGAGCATGGTAGAGGATTATTAGCGTCAGAGGCTACAGGTTCAAACTGTTCTTGCCCTCTGCCTCTATAGCATGTGGTAAAATGATACTGTAAACAGTCTATCAGCTGGGTCAGTCAGCATACCTTCACCGCCAGACAGTCAGAACCCGACTGAGACGAGGATCATGTTATACACAAACATACTCACAGTAACAAGGCTGAAGCTAGTGATCAGTTAAAGGTCATTTGTGTAGTTTGTAATGTTATTATAATATGTTTACACAAGCTTTTTGTTTGAAGAAACGTATATTAGTCATTCAGGTTTGGAATGACATGAGAGTGAGTAAATGATGACAGAATTTGCAAACTATCCCTTTAAGCCGTAAAGAACACACACAGACACCCTGGACAACAGTCAGGATTTAGTTGATTCCTGTTTAAAGAACGTTTGCTCTGGGAGATTTCACTCATTCATTTTACCCTGTATGTAAAAGCTTACAAAAGAGTGAAAATACATCGGCCAAATCCCAGTGGGTTTAATTTTCCAGTGCTTTAAAGAAGAAAGGACACCCTCTTTAATTAAAAAATATTTTTTTTCCATGGAATTATCCTTAAAATAGCCAGCTGTGATGTATTTAGTAAACATGTTGGTTAAATGTCAGTCTGACCATACTGTTTTAGAATTGTCAGTTGGACCCCCTGCAGTTGCACTAATCTAAGACAAAACCTGCTGGTGCTTTTTACTGTCATGAATATCAGTGTGTTTGGCTTTGGTGGGAGTGATCTCAAATCAGTGCATATTAACCACACTCACCCAGAACTAATGACTTCACATTGCCATTCATATTTTCCTAACAGACCTGTCTGTCACACAGCAGATGGGCCAGCAGCTGTGTGTCTCAGAGATAGCGTGCTGTTATTCTCCAGCCCGCCAAGATTTCCAAACAGTCTCAGATGACAGAAGAAAGCGCACTACAGATGTACAGGTTATGATTCACTAGGACGTATTTTCAGTCTCAAAGTTCAAGTGAATTTTGAAGAAAAATAAGTTACAAGAATATAAGATTTATGTGAATCATTTTCGGCTTGTAAGTTGAAGTTTATATTTTTGTATCATGTATTTATATGGCAAATAGGCAAATGCTGAATGCTAAATAAGCCATATCACATTGTAGATATGGCTGTACATATTGCACAGCTTTATACAAGATGTGTAAATACATAAGAAAATTTAGTAATTATCACTTGGTATTAATATAAATTATTATAGATAATTTATAAATTATCACTTGGTATTAAAATGCGTTGATAGTTGTACAGCTGAGCCCAAGCCTCCCTTACTAATTTGAAAATGTCACTTTCGAACTTTCATTAAAAGCTTATTGTATTACTGTATTAAAAGTTCACTGTATTATGTAGAGAGTATTATGACAGAGATGGGCTGAGCAAGTGTGATTACCTGCATTCATTCTTTAGCTCAATCTCATATTCACAGTAAAACATTAGTTTAAATGTCCGCTGAGGAAAGCAGTATCTTTGTCGTACTATCCTTTCATCTGTTAAGGTTGATTCCCGCAGTGCATCTGTTGTTGAATGTAAAAATAACGTCCTTGTTTACAACACTGTTTCAGTATCTTTCAATATAAAAGTTGTTAGTGCAAACTCACTCATAGAAACAGTCCCTTGTCGCCATCTAATAGAATACACACCGTTTCCCAGTACTTAAAAATTAATTAAATATTATTCGTTATATAAAATATGTTATTTATTGAATACTAATATTTAATAATGCCCATTAGATTTACCCAAAACCAGTTATTCCCACAATAGAGACATCAGAGTCAGTGGAAAATTACAGATCTGGCTGAGGTGAGGCTGCTCTCGGTGAATTCATGAGTGCTGAACAGCCACTGACACCCAGGGGCTCACATCTCTGAAAACATTGAAGCAAATTTTCAAATAAACTTGTTATGTATAAAATTATAGTGAATTTGGGCATCCTCCATGACACTCGCTGTGAGTAATTCCGCAAGTAGAGTGATACAAATGGTGAAACGGTTAGAGCACCGTTAATACTAGAATATCGCACTCTAAATATCAGATATTCAAAATATCAGATATTCTAAATATCAAATATTCAGATTGAGAACCAGAAAGAACTGTTGTATAACTTCAATTATAAAATGGATGGTTTCTGTCCTTGGTTATGATTGATTGAGCCGCATTCGTAGCCTTGGTAAGTCACTTTAGAACATAAGGTTTTGTTGTGAATTTTGACTTAATAGGTGGGCTAAAGATGTTTTTATGGAATAACCATCTTAGCAATAAGCCCCATGAAGCCATGGTTTACAGTAAATTTACAATGCTCTAAACATCTTTGCTAAACATCTTGTGCCTAACAACACTCCTTAGGGGCTTATCCTTAGGGGCTACTTGCAAAAATGCCTTGATTTATTATGTAAACAAGCCAACAAAAGTTACCTATTACGGGGCAACCCATTAGGGCCATCTCATTTGGGCACCAATTTACCAAGCAAATTTCATTATATGTGACCCTGGACCACAAAACCAGTCATAAGTAGCATGGGCATATTTGTAGCAGTAGCCAAAAATACATTTTATGGGTCAAAACTATAGATTTTTCTTTTATGCCAAAAATCATTAGGATACTAAGTAAAGATCATGTTCCATGAAGATATTTTGTAAATTTCTTACCGTAAATATATCAAAACTTCATTTTTGAATGGTAATATGCATTGCTAAGAACTTTATTTGGACAACTTTAAAGGCGATTTTCTCAGTATTATGATTTTTTTGTACCCTCAGATTTTTAAATAGTTGTATCTCAACCAAGTATTGTCCTATACTAACAAATACACCATACAATACATCAATGGAAAGCTTATTATGCTTTCCGATTATGTATAAATCTCAATTTCAAAAAAATGACCTTTATTACTAGTTTTGTGGTCCTGGGTCACAAATGTGGATGCATAACTGTCTGAATCATTTTGCTTTTTTTACGAACTGAATCACTGGAGCAGTAACTTGTGCAGTAAACTAACATTAACCCAGCAATATTTAACATATGCATAGAGCAAAGAACGGATGAGGTATAGTTGAAATCTCCAGATGCATCCTGTCTTGTGGCATCATTGAAAAAGTTATTTATTAACTGTGCCTGCTACTTGTAAACGACTCCTGCAGGTAAAGAGTAAATACAGTATGGTTTGCTTGAGGTGGGTCTTGGTGCTGAGCAGATTCATGCTCACCTTGAACTAGTATATTTTCCAACATATAGTTACATGAAAGCAGTTACCCTGCCTTGATCATATGTGTCTTCTCACCTCCAGGCCGGTACTTATTAGACCTCCCAGCTCCTGGCTCACAGATGTTCTCCATAACCATCAAACCAAGCTGAGAGATGTTGAGAAGTACCATTCTCTTTTTATTGTTTCTGTTGCCAAGATATTTCACAACCAAAACAAAATCAGCAACACCTCAGACTCTTGGAAACTATTCACAACATTCTCTTCTCTTCACTGTCTCCCTCCACCTCTTTCCACTTCTTCTCTGACTGCTGTTGTCTTTGCCAGCTATTACACTGATAAGGTGGCAACCAGTTCTCTACACAGCCAACTTCCACCCACACACATTCCACTCTTCATTCTCTCCTCTTACAGATAATGAGGTTTCCAAAGTTCTGTGTGCCAGCCGTCCTACAACCTGTCCCTTAGACCCAATGCCCTCCCAAACACTGCAGGTGATCTCATCAACATTTCTACCCACTCTCACTCACATCATAAACACATCCCTCACTACTGGAAAATTTCCCACCTCATTTAAACAGGCTCGGGTAACCCGCTGCTCAAAAAAAACAAAACTCAATCCCACAGCAGCTGAAAACTACAAACCAGTCTCTCTTCTGCCTTTTCTGTTTAAACCTCTTGAATGAGTTGTGTTCAGTCAGCTCTCTGCTTTTCTATCAAAGAACAACTTGGTTGACAACAACTATTCTGGTTTTAAAAGTGTACACTTCACAAAGCGTTGCTGAAACACTTCAGCTGGCAAGAGCAAACTCCAAATCACCTGTTCTTCTTCTGCTGGACCTGTCTGCAGCCTTTGACACTCTTAACCACCAGATCCTCCAGTCTATCCGTTCTGACTTGGGCGTCACAGGTATGGTACTTTGATGGCTTCAGTTCTACCTCACAGGTAGATCTTTTAGGGTTTTGTGGAAAGATCTGGTGTCTGAGAAGGGCTGCCCCCTAATAGTCAACTAACCATTTACATCAACCAAAATTCTATTAGTCGCTTAGTCACAGAAAAAAGTGACAAAGTCACGCAGTCTGTGATGGACAGATCATTAATGGCTCGTCTGTGTGGTAATATAGTACATCAGGCAGGACATCCAAACACTCACCCATGATTCATTGACCTCACATATAGCTGTTCATCTGAAAGATGTATGTAGTAGCAACTTTACATGGCCGCTCAATCTAATGTTGGCCAAGAAAAATGTGTGCTATTGAAGTGTCTGTGTGGAGTGTGGAAGCTAAATAGTAGCACGCTCACTGCATGATAGATGGAGGCGCAGATACGGTCTCTTGCTCTTAAAATACTCCGTCATTTTTGTAAAAGATAAAAGTAAAATACATCTTTATTTGTGTGCACTCACAATAACAACGAAATGTTGCGCTTTAAAATAATGAAAAAAAAAAAAATAAAGTAAAATAATGAAAGCAAACAGGATGCGCTTTCTCCCATCTTGGTCTTTGTGAACTTGATCTTGGTCTTTGCAAAAGTTCGCCGGTGCGCTGTGGCAAGCTTTTTTGCTTGAGCACTTATTAGGCTATGTAGGCAATTAAAGGCTCATTATTATGATTTATATGGTTTATAAATGTGCGACTAATAGTTGACTAATGCTTAAAATTAAAGACCACTAGTCGACCAGAAAAATCTTTAGTCGAGGGCAGCCCCATGTCTGAGTGACATCAACTAATCAGTGGGGTTCCTCAAGGTTCAGTGCGTGGTCCTTTTCTTTTTTTTTTTTCCATTTACATAACCTCACTAGTCACAGTCAAGGCACCTCTGCCTGCCTTTTAGATGTATCTGTTTAAATCAAAGAGCATCATCTGCAGCTCAACCTTGCAAAGACAGAGCTCTTTGTTGATGCAAACCCATCAGCTGACAACATAATTTTTAACATAAACTTGTGTGTATTTGACAGTTTAAGCAAAAAGATATGAAAGAGAACTTAGCTTAGTACTCACATGCTGTGTGACAGCTGCTTTCTGTGCAAGTACTATATCAGAAGTTTAAACTAATATAGTTCAAAACAAGTATAGCATCCAAGGTACAAGCTGTAAAGGCACAGGCCTATTCTAAAAAAGGGGGTGGGGAGCAGTAGCTCATTTGCATTTAAAGCGACATCCACGATAACAGCGTGTTTCTGTTTCCACCCAAAATGGGCATCAATGGGGTCATCGGATGCCCATTTTCGACAAGTCGATATGATTCTTTAGGGTCTTTATGAAAAGTATATAATATACTTTGGTTAAAAATTCTCAGTGGTTGTGTAAAACAACACCTTTTTTTACCTTGTCAAAATATGCTCTGCAAAAATCATCCCATTCTGAGGGATTGTTCCTTTAAATGCAAATGAGCTCTGCTCGCCCCGCCCCTCTCTTCTCTCTGTGGAATGACGAGCATGTTTACTTTAACTGCATTTAGCCGCAAAACTCAGGAAAGGTGATTGCAGAGATTAATTAAAAAAAAACCTTGTACTCACTTCTGCTGTAGGTGAAGCTGGATCGCGAATGATTTGCACGAACATAGACGCATTTATGTAGATCAGGAGGCGCATTCCCTTCACAAACAAATGGAATCCACTGCATCTTCAGCATCTCAGATGTTGGGAGTAAATGATGACCACTATGTTCATTATTACATCCAGCAACACAACACCTAAATCGCTCAGTCTGATATATTCTTGATTTACATCACTGCTCTGGCATCGAAACAATGGAGGTCGGACTGTTACAGCTGATTTAGGCGGGTCTGAGGTAAGATGCTCATGTCAATCAACTATTGTGGGAGCGGCCTCTGTCGGTGTGACGCCACAGGCATCTGAGAATGGCTCGATTTGAAAAAGGGGATATTATTTTTACACCACTGCATAGATTTTTATCATTATAGAGTAGATTTGTACATACACTGCCAACACACATTAATGTTCAAACAACATGTAAACGTGAACTTTGCATCCAGTGATCCCTTTAACAGAATGATATAATAAATAATTTGTGGGGTATTTTGAGCTGAAACTTCACAGACACATTCTGGGGACACCTGAAATTTATATTACATAATAGGCATAATAGGTCTCCTTTAACAAATCTTAATTATTCAAACATTTGACCTGTAGTGTATATCCAATATGTCAACAGTGTTACTAATAGTTAAGCTGCAATGTGAAGTGTCAGCCTTAAATTGTTCAGAAGCAGCTCATGAACATCCAGAGCTACTAAATGACCTGACTGTAATGCAATGCACGTGCATATGAATACAAAATTCTTTGAATTGTAGAGAGAGACTGATAGCAGTTAACACTGTTGAAAGAAAGTCAAAGGCTTCAGTGTTCACATCTCTTCATTAGTAAAAGAGGCCATGAAGATGTGTTATGCAACTGTTCTCTAGCTGTAAGTAATGCCACAGGCTCAACTGTGAAATGTCTGGGGTGAAGTGTCCTCTATCGGCTAGCAAATAACCAATTATTTGAGGGGCATTAAAATGGTATCGTCTGTTAACAGTGCCTTCAAAAGGACACCACCTTTGCATGCATTGCACAGACTGTTCCCTAGCATTGCCTGGGATGATCTTTTTTAATATCTTTGACTTATTGATGTGAAAATGACAGCTGCCGTTGCACCTGCTTAACCACAGCGACTAGTTCTCATTCTTATCTGTTCTTAAGAATTGCATTTTTTTCAGGTAGCAACATACATTGTTGTTTTAAAAACAAACATAAATGCAGATAAATACTATTAAATACAATCGATAATTATGCAAATGTATATCTCTCATCTCCTACAAAATCTTATTTCCTATGGTGTAAAGAAGAATTAGAAGAATTCTCTAAGATATAGATGGTTGAGCATTGCAGAAAGTATCCTTGACACTGTTAAAATAGGAAATCTTCTCTAGTCATTCAAATATGAAACCATCTGCTGTCTGTGATTGCTTGTGTAGGAACATGAATCTCTGTGTTTTATGCTCTACAGAAACCATGGAAACTTCATACATCATCTCTAGCTACTGAAAGGGGGAATCTGTGATTCACACGTCCTCTGATGTATCATAACCATTAGTGCAGCTCCAAATGAGGGGATAAAAGGACAAGCAGAGTGTGTAATCTCTAGCCATGTAGAGGCATTAAAAGAGGTACAGTAAAACACTACCCACGTATATCAAGTAAGGCTTCATATGCTCCCATCTTGTATAAAATGCATAACCTATGAACAGGCCACGAATGCTATTTTGCTGCCACCTAGAGGATAGATGTAGAATAGAAAAGAAAAAAACTGTTGTGGAAACATTTTATAGATGACTTTAGTCTAGAAATATATAAAGGATGATTTACTGGAGGATACAGGTGTTTTTTTTATCACAATGGAGTTTATTGTACTCTAACAGGCCACATTATTCAACCTACTGCACTGTTGCTTACCAAATAAATAGACATGAAATGAAATTATCATTGTTTGGACCCCTATTATTCTCCATCTGTACCTCATTATCTCATTACCTAACTCACTATAACACATTTTCTTACCACTAATATTCAAACAACACCTGGTATGAAGATTTACTGTATATGCCTCTCTGATAAGTCAAACTGAATGTTTACCCTCATGCTTCATCTTGACTCTGTCAAGTCTCTCTCTATTTTGGTTAAAGGTCGGTTGTTGCCTTTAGGTGTGAAGTAAATACGATTCCCAATAACTGTTAGAACAGCTGATGCTTCAACCACATTACATAACAATAACAACAACAAAAACCTCTACACCGCCCTGTAGGGTGTGTTTGTTATGTCAACTTAAGAGAATCGTGTAGCAAATAAAGAAATGTGCATATATACAGTAGCACACTAGATTTGTACTTATTTGCATTTCATTTGATGTAAGCGTATTCTCAAAAGATGACTGAAATATGATAAATTAATACTTTTATTCAGCAAGGATGCATTAAATTGATGAAAAGTGACAGTAAAGACATTTCTAATGGTACAAAACATTTCTATTGTAAATAAATGCTGTTCTTTCTACTTCTGTTCATCAAAGAGTGCTGAAAAAATGTTGACATAGATTCTTGAAGGATGATGTGACACTGCTCTGTGTGTGCAAATTCAGATTTGCCATCATAGGAAATAAATTACCCTTTAAAATATATCAAAATAGAAAACAGTTATTAAAATTGTGTGTGTGTGTGTGTTTTAATTAAATAATGCAGTTTTTCCTCTCAAAATAAATAAATAAATAAATAAAAATATTAACAACCCCTTAAAGTGCCCCTATTATGCCTTTTCAAAAATGTCCTTTCATGTAGTGTGTCATGTAGCTGTATGTGAACATAAACTATCTGCAAAGTTGTGAAGCC
>JAHKKF010513743.1:0-38394 GCA_019740295.1 Labeo calbasu
CAACATACCCTAACTGTCTTGAACCATAATAACAGCATTTAGGGAGTGCAAGACAAGATGAGCATTGAGATTAAAAAGTATTTAAATTGCATTTTTTAAATGAAAATAACCGATCATTTCGCTAGATAAGACCCTTCTTCCTCGGTTGGAATCATTTACAACCGCATATGGGATCGTTTAAAGCCGCATTTAAACTGCATTTTGGAAGTTCAAAATGTTCAAAAAGTTCTAAAATGTTTCCCTCCAAAAAAATAATTTCTTTACGGCTGAAGAAAGAAACACATGAACATCTTGAATGACAAGTGAGTGAGTACATTATCTGTCAATTTTTGTTCTGGAAGTGGACTTCTCCTTTAAGTGTGACGTCGAAACGGAACGGCTCGGAATCGGCAGACTGAGCAGCTGGTAACAGGTCCGGGCCGATCATGTGGAAAACGCTAATTACGGTCCCTGGCTGGTCGATCAGTGCATCTCTACTTTGAAGCTGCATTGAAACGTCAATTTGAACCTTCAACACGCTGATTAAAATAAATTCCATTATATGGAGAAAAATCCTGTTTTCCTCAACCTTAATTTCTTTTCGACTGAAGAAAGAAAGACATGAACCTCTTGGATGACATGGGGGTGAGTACAATTTCAGGAAAATTTTATTCTGAAAGTGAACCAATCCTTTAATAATATGCATAATACCAATAAATAGTGCAATATTGGCAGATCAATAATGTAATATGATACTGCTAGATCAATACATTTCATCTGCTTATCTGTCAGTATATCATGCATCAATAATAAACGACTCAAAGAGAATATTAGGAGATATTTCAAAGCCTAAAGGTTCACTATAGCTGATTTTGTTTGGTGCCTGAAAACATGCTAATGAGGGATGTCCAGGAACAAGCAAAGTCTGCCAGCAGAGACATAGTGGGTGGAAAACACAACACTTCAGAGGCTCCAACACAAACAAAACAGAGACAACTTCAGTTTTTGCCTAGACGGCTCTAATTGCCCCCCTACACAAACTGACTCAAGCTGTATGTTACTAGAGATTCATAAACCTTTGACAACACTATTGACAATAGGGATGCATTGATCCCACTGGGCTTTGTTTTCTCTTCTTTGAGATTCTGTGTGGAATTTCAATTGTGTTTGTGCTATAACTACATAAAAAATGAAAACAACAAATAGAAACAATAGACAGAGTGCCAAGGGGAGGGGGAAGTATCTGAAATATACACTACATGCTCCTCTCTATTGTAAGTTGAGCTGAAGGTACCCTGAGGGCCCTCTCTTCTCTTCACATTTACTTCATCAAACCCAAAGTACTTAGTATTTTTGATAGTCACATTCTTTTCTCTCAGACTATAAAATATCGGTCCACATATGCAGCCATAAAATCCCACGCCACCTTCAGAAAGAGGGACAAACAATCCACGGAGACAACAACGATTGAATTGTTAACGAGATGCTTGGTTAGCTGTGATTTTCTGAGGCGCTGCACACCGTCAATCTGTCTGTTTCGTCTTCTCCTGTTGGTGTGTTGAATTGGTTAAGCCGAGGCCGGGGGCCCAGGAGTTGCGGGGGGTAAAACGTTCTGAGAGAATTGCGATTTTGTTTCAAATAGGCGGCTCTGGGAACAGAAGCTTCAAAGCCGAGTCTGACCTGACTTCTCCTCCTGTGTCCTGGCATTTTTTGTGCAGTGGAATGGGAGATGTTGCGTTTGAAGGATGCTCATTTAGAGCACGTTCTCCTGGGGCGCCCCTGCCCGCCGAGGTTTTCTGAGCATCTTGAGATCCAGCACAGCTTGATTCAGATCCAGAGACAATGGAGAGACACAGAAACGGCAGAGGACAAGAGGGAATACACAAGCGTGTTTCCTTTGTACAAGCAAATGAGGGCTGGCATTTCACACTATTGTTGCTGATCTGTTTATCATTCCGTTTTCCTTTTTCCCCTCAACCTCGCTACCCAAAACACAACTAGAGAGTGAAAGAGAGGAGGACAGAAAGTAGGATGCTCAAAATGTATGACAGGAAGTTGGCTGTAATGAAGCGAGAGCAGATGTTTCAGGGTTCCAGCAGCAGGTGAGTTCCTTTATGACAGCGTGTGATACAGATGCACTTACGACCATGCACATCAACACAGCCTCACAAAAACTCACAAAACATGTTCTGTGTAATGGCTATAAATAATTCATCTTTTACAGATCTGTACATGGAAATGATCTTGAAGAGAAGAGGATTACAGGTGTTGCATTCCATTACATTCACAAACAAAACATGCTAAAACTAGAGGACACACTTTCTAAGTCTTCATCACTTAAATCTCTTTCAACATTAAAGCACATCAGTGACGCAAAAAACAAATCCCTTCATCTGAGCCACTGAGTGTCTAACTTCATTTTTCAGTTTCATTTTCTCTTTTTTTTGTTGAATAGTGAAGGGGAAAAAACAAACCTGACATAAGCTTTTCAGGGCAGATCATTTACTTGTCGTCAAACTAAAGTCACCCGTCACAAAACATTTAAACACTGCAGATTCGGTATAAAATATATATTCGCAAAATGGGACGAGCTCTCAGGAATGCCAAGCCATGACTCCTATGTGTAAAATAGAGATATTTTCCAGCCCGATGAATGTGAATAAGCATTAATGTCAAGCTGTGCCCCCAGTTAAAAGACTAAAGATAATACTCATTTCCATTCATAAGTTCGGGGTCAGTAAGATTTTTACTTAAAATACAAAAGTAATGTAAATACTAGGGCTGTCAGTTGCTTAAAAATCGTTGTGGTGCGACTTTTAATTTCTTTACAAAACTACAGTGAGCCGTTCGATCCAACATTAGCGTACATAACCAATTAATCTTCATCTTTACATTCTTAGCTTTAATGCAGATTTTAGATATTAGCCGTCAATCACTCACTTTGCGCTCCGTTGGAACTTTTTTTTTGCACTAAACATTTTCTTTCAACCAATCGCTGTTCTGGATTTGCACTGCACTGCAATTAGGAGTATGCGATATGAACATTTTTGATTCTTGACGATTAAAATATTCCTACCATCTGCTATTATTGAAGAAATAAAGTAAGCCTATCGTGCTACAGCACACATTCTATCAGTTGCAGTTCTGGCACCTCTGTCTCACACAACATATATTCACACAAATGTTTACTCAGCAGCAGAATTTCACTAAACACTGCACTTATTTGCAGTCACACAAGTACATTATTTACATGTGCTTTAAACCTTGTCACTTAAACATTTCATGTGTGTGCTGTTCTGACATGCGCTTACATTTAAAGTGCGCGCACTCAAAAAAAAAAATAAATAAATAAATAAATAATAATAAAAAGCCTGTCAAACAGCGCCTGATTACTGGAGTAAGTTATCTTTCATGTGTGGTTTGGCCCAGGTGTGTTATGTAGCATAATTTCACAAAGCTAAAGTCTGTCAGACCATTCTGTTTTTGCTTCAGATATTGAAATTATAATCTAATTTAAACCAGAAAAGGCTCATGCATGCAGCATCTTTGTGTGGATTAGGTTTAAAAATGCAGTGGATGCCTCTAATTTAAATGGCTACAGAGAGTTTAACCTGTAATAGAGAAAATAAACATCTTGTTCATGTACTCATATTTTTTATTCTTTCTTGTCCCTTTCTTAAGGCAATAAATAATTATTTTTTTAAAAAAGGCTTTCAAAATCAGCCCATTCGACTGGTGAGGCTATTAATCATCAGGATGTTGCTGGCTGTTCCTCTCAATTGGCAGTTGTGGTGCTCCTTAATATTCATTGGGTGCTCCTAAATTTATTTGGTGCTTCTAACTTTGAATTTGGGAGCACCAGTGCTAGCAAGTAAAAAAGTTAATTTCGAGCCCTGCTCAAACATATTTTTTGTTCACTGGTAACCAAAACAGCTTTGTTACCAACAGTCTTCAAAACACTTTCTTTATGTTCCACAAAAGAAAGGTTTGAAACGACATAAAGGTGAGTAAATGATGACGATTTTTTTTTGTTTTTTGTGAACTCTCCTTTTAATGTTTTTATTTTTATTCTTCTTATTTTTAAGAAATGATATTCTAAACAAGAAACTAAATCTGCCAGCAGATGGCGGTATGTGTCTTTATGAGTCATTCATTTATTCATTCAATTCGTTCAAACGGCTGATTCATTCAGAAATGAAGTAAATGGCTCTCCTTATGAATGGGCTTTTGAATCACCGATTCACATGATTTGTTCAAAACGCGGATTCATTCAGAAACTAAACACAGCTGTGTTGCTCAGAAACGCACAACAATTTGGCTATGGCTTCAAAGTTAACATGTTCTCTGCAAAATTGAGCAAAAACACATAATATTGTGTTTAAAATATAACACAATATTAACTTATTTTTTACTGAACTGTTGTATAAAATCACATTTAAGCACTTGTGTCTTATTGCTTTTGCTGCCCGTGTGATATTGTGATATATATAAATATGTGACAAAACACATGCAGGGGCATTTTTTGCACCAATATCTTGAATTTTAGGGCAAGGGCATAACTACATTCGTGGAGTTGTTGCCTTGAATCATATTTGTCAACAGTCAACTGTATGAAATATAAGATGACCTACAGGTCTGGGGGGTGGGGCCAGTGCGTTAACTGCATTAAAATATTTGAATCTCGTTATTTTTCCATAACTAATTAATTAAGACATTAAACTTACAGCCCTAGTAAATACATAAGACTTTTTGTTCTTTTGATCTTTCTATTCATCAAAAAAAGTATTAGTTTCCAACAGAACGTTAACCATCACAACTGTTTTGAACATTGAAAAATAACAAAAAATGATTCTTAAGCAACACATTTGCAAATTAGAATGATTTATCAAGGATCACATGACACTTAAGACTGAAGTAATAAGAATAATGGTAATCACAGAAATAAATTAAATAATAAATTAAATAATAAAATAATACAATTTACAATATTTCACAATATTATCACAATTTGTTTCTTTAAGGTAAAAATGCATTTGATTGAATAAATACACACACACACACACACACACACACACACAAAAATAATAATTCAAATTATTTTTACCATAGCATATATTTATATACAAAGACAAACATAATATTATTTTATAGTATTAAGTCGAACTTTTATACAATTTCTGGCTTGTCCATGCAGTTTTGAACTTTTTTGTCTCAAAAAAAAGTGTCAAACCAAGTAATTAAATTTAGATGAAAGATTAAATTTGTTTGTAGCAATGTGCACTGATCATGAATAAAAATTTGAAAATCATGTTGACTTTAAATTCTGATTTAAGAATTAAGTCGTTAAACTTGCCTCGTGCCAGGGCCGGGTGTTTTATGGCTTTTCTGCACAGACTGTGCTCATGTACACCAAAGACTGACAAGGGTAAAGTGAAATGCAGGAGCTGCCCAATGCCAACCATAAACCCCTCTGAGCTAGAGAGCTTTATAGCTCCGGGCCGACACCCAAGACGAAATATGATTGGTGAAGAAAAAAAAAAAAAGCATTTATATTGGTCGCCGCTTGCCTTTTACCCCCAATATTTGCAAAGAGGAAAACGAATGAGGAAATTATATTACGGAAACCATCGATCAATAGCCACAAATATTAATACAAGTTTCCCCCGTCCCAATATTTCATCAGCTCTGTGGTACCGTCTGGAAAATGCCACCCCCTCTTGTTTGTTGTGCTCACCGACCCTGTTCCCAACTCCCTAATAACCATAAACACATCCACACACACATGAAAAACACACACGTACCACCCCCAGCCACCAGCAGGAGAGCAGGGAGCAGTGTTTACAGGCGACGCGTCACTAGCGAACGGCAGGGATGATCGCGGTAACCTCAGCTGTGACAGGCCGCGCGGGAGGCAGCGTTTACTAAAGACATTGACGAGGACTTGTCTGCCGCCGCAGCTGCTAAAACCTTTTTCAGAAGGAGTGTGAAGGCGGAGGAGGTATCAGAGGTGGCATGACATGCTTTCATGTCTCACTATACTTATTAACGTCACCTGGATTATTTAATCTGTATTGACGCTGACATGTTTGAAGAAAAGCCTGTTGCTTCTTGTTTTCTTTATACTTCACGAAAACTGAAAAAACACCCCTTGTCTAGAGAGATTTCGGGGTTTTTTTTACCTCATTTTTTCCTTTTGTTACAAGGGTCAGTTGAAGTCAAGTTTACATACACCTCGTAGAATCCGTAAAATCTTACTTATTTTACCACAACAAGAGGGATCATACAAAAAGCATGTTATTTTTTATTTATCACTGACCTGAATAAGATATTTCACATAAAAGATGATTACATATAGTCCACAACAGAAAATAATAGCTGAAATGACCCCATTCAAAAGTTTACATACACTTCACATACATTCTTAATACGGTGTTGTTACCTGAATGAACCACAGCTGTTTTTTTGTTTGTTTGTTCGTTTTTTCTCACTAATAGGTGGCTTCTTCAGGTTTTTTCTGCATTTTTGTGTATTTGAACCCTTTCCAACAATGACTGTATGATTTTGAGATCCATATTTCAACACTGAGGATGACTGAGGGACTCATATGCAACTATTACAGAAGGTTCAAACGCTCACTGAAGCTTCAGAAGGAAACATAATGCATTAAGATCCGGGGGGTGAAAACTTTTTGAATTTGAAGATCAGGGTAAATTTGACTTATTTTGTCTTTTGGGAAACATGTAACTATCTTCTGTAGCTTCTGAAGGGCAGTACTAAATAAAAATAAAAAAGATATTTAGGCAAAATAAGAAAAATGTACTCATCTTCATTGTGTTCAAAAGTTTTCACACCCCGGCTCTTCAATACACATAAATGCTGAAAAACCAAAGAATTTGTGGGACCTGAAGGATTTTGCTGAAGAACAGCAGACAGTTTAACTGTTCAGGACAAACAAGGGACTCATAAACAACTATCACTAAACAAAAAACACAGCTGTAGATCATTCAGGTAACAACAGTATTAGGAATCAACTGTGTGTAAACTTTTGAAAGGGGTCATTTTTTTAAAACTATTATTTTCTAAACATCTTCTATGTAAAATATCTTATTCAGGTCAGTACTAAATAAACAAATAACATGCATTTTGTATGTTCCCTTTTATTTTCGTAAAACAATTAACATTTTGCAGATTTTGCAAGGTGTATGTAAACTTTTGATATCAGACGTAAACATTATTATACTCAAATAAAAATGGTTTTGTGGATCTTATCTCCTGTTAGTCTCAAAAACCGAAAGCCACTCTAGTTTGCAATGAAGTCATCCTCACATCTTTATCCAAATATGCAAGCAATCTTGAATATGAAATCTGATAACTCTTCGAGCAAATTACCAGGCTTTGTGTAAATTCGGTTACGCCGTTCATACTTCTCCCTTAAGTGCTGGTAAAATGATCTCCGTGTCTCTTTGTATTTGTGCCAATTCAGATTGTGCCTTTGTACACTAAAGCAGAGCTCTGAGATTAACATGCAAAAAGGTTTGTCTGCTTGCTATGCACCATTGACGACAATGATGTCCCCCCCTCCATGGACACAAATTCCCTGGAATTTAATCACCTGAACACAAAGAGCAGTGGAGGAATTCAGCCCATTCAGAGGAGGGCTAACATTATCTCATTCAGGGTAAGACAAGCATCACACTCTCATTCAACAATGGGCCAAACAGCACAGTAAATTGGGCTGTATAAAGTCTATAAAATGTTTTGGAGAAGCAAAGCTGGTTAGTGTCCAGGCAAAAAGAGTTTATAGAATTGCAAATGCAGCCAATTGTGCATTCAACGAATAAAAGTTAAAGTATAAATATCTCCTTTGTGCGAGTAAGGAGCTTGAATAATAAAGTATTACTAATTTAACAAATAAAAGAGAGGCAGGAAGAGATAAATGAGAAGAAAATGTGCATTTTGTCAGGAGAGAAAGAAACTGGATAATTAAAGTGTTGAGAATTAAGAAACTGTGAAAATTTGCAAACTCAAACTCAAATGTGTCTGTTTGAGTTCCTTACTAATGCCATTAATCTTCTATTGAATATATTCACAAATTTTCACTCATCTAGGTAAGCATTGCGGTAGATTTCCCCCGATGGCCACATACTCCAGTGCCAGTGCAGTTTGAGCTCCCACCTAGTCCAGCAGATGCACCCTGGTTCCCTAATGAAGACTCTGCCTCCAAAACAATGAAATAATTGACAACAGCCCCACGGAGCCTTCCGGAAAGACACCCAGTTGAATATTCGATGCAAACGTGCTGCCAAAAACATGAAGGTGGAGTAGCGATAGAAATAACCAAACTAATACAGTAGAAAATAAACAGACTCCTTGAATACTAAACGCTGGTTTATCTGTATCCCTGACTTGAGAATATTACCAAAAAGCAATTAATTAGAGGCAGGGACTTGACCTTCAATGTGCACAACAACACACCCCTATGCTGATGGAGACTGCAACACATTAGCTGATGTGAGATTAGAAGGGAAAGAATGAATTAATCAGCTCTGAGTGTGGGATGAGAGGAAGGGTGGAGGATTAGGACAAACTCGGTATTTCTAGACTTTGGAGCAACCAGACCGAGGAAGAGTCTGTCGGCTCCAAGCTCGAACCAGAAACTCTTAAAGGAGAAGTCCACTTCCAGAACAACAATTCACAAATCATTTACTCACCCCCTTGTCATCCAAGATCTTCATGTCTTTCTGTCTTCAGTCGTAAAGAAATTATGTTTTTTGAGGAAAGCATCCAGGAATTTTCTTCATATAATGGACTTCAATTGTGCCCCCGATTTTGAACTTCCAAAATGTAGTTTAAATGCAGCTTCAAAGGGCTCTAAACCGAGGAAGCTGAGGAAGAAGGGTCTTATCTAGCGAAACGATCTGTCATTTTTTTTTGAAAAATAAAAATTTGTATACTTTTTAAGCACAAAAGGTCGTGTAGCACAGGTTCTGGCATGCACATTCACGACGCTACGTACTATTGAATCATGTTGAAAGGTCACGTTGAATGCAGGCGGAACCACAGACCCAGTGTTTACAAAGTGAACGCGCAAAGACTAAGAAAGTGCAAGTAAGTCAACGTGTCGGACAATTCTGAAGTTGTAGGAGAAAATAAGATGGAGTTTTTCGCCATACTCTACCATTTTTTAGCCGGAGTACACAGACGATGAACTTGATTCGTAGTAGTGATGGGAAGTTCGGATCATTTTATCGACTCGGACCTTTGAGTCTCATTCAGCAAAATGAATGAATCTTTTTTTGAGTCATTTAGTTCATTTTAGCAAAATCAGCAACACGTGACAGCCCCATAAGATGAACGAACGACTCGAAGAACCCGAAGACTCAAAACAGGAGAACTAATTCCAGTACAGAACCTAATAGAATGTTGCGCATGCGCGACTGAACGAATCACTCCCCGAGACGACTCGTTCTTCTCGAGTCACATTAAAGATTTGTTCAAAATGAACGAATCGTTCAAGAACGACCCGTGGACGTGCATCCGAGAGCCTGTGCTACGCGAGCTTTTGTGCTTAAAAAGTATATAAATTTTTATTTTTCAAAAAAAATGACAGATCGTTTGGCTAGATAAGACCCTTCTTCCTCGGCTGGGATCATTTAGAGCCCTTTGAAGCCGCTTTCAAATTCGGGGGCACAATTGAAGTCCATTATATGAAGAATGCTGAAATGTTTTCCTCAAAAACCATAATTTCTTTACGACTGAGGACAGAAACACATCAACATTTTGGATGACAAGGGGGTGAGTAAATTATTTGTACATTTTTGTTCTGGAAATGGACTTCTCCTTTAAGAGCCAACCTACTATTTCAATTACTGATCAAAAGGTTAGGCACCTTTCTTCTTTCTGTGAAAATATTATTACAATTTAAAAGAGAAGTCCACTTCCAGAACAAAAATTTGCAGATAATTTACTCACCCCCTTGTCATCCAAGATGTTCATGATATTCTTTATTTTTTCAGGCGATCAATCAATTAATCAATCAATCAATCAATCAAACAATCGGTTATTTTTAAAAAAATTGACAGTTTATTTACTTTTTAACCTCAAACGCTCATCTTGTCTCGTCTCTGCGATGCGCATGCGTACTCTGTGTAATCCAGGTCAATACAGTTACGAAAACTCTCGTTTCGTTTTCTTCAACGTCAAAATCATCTTACATTGCTGTTTTACCTTTTTTTGGTAAAGGGCGTTTGATCTTTTCTGCATGTTCGCTTTGTAAACACTGGGTTGGCATTTCTGCAGGAATGTAGGATGATTTTAAAGTGGGTAAAGGAAACGAGATGGGAGTTTTTCAACATACCCCAACTGTATTGACCGTATTGAACTGGAAAAAAAAACAAAGTTCACGCAGACTTAGACAAGACGAGCGTTTGAGGTTAAAAAGTATATAAATTGTCAATTTGTTTCGACGTTTTTTTAAACATTGTAAAAGCCTTTACTGTCACTTTTGATGAATTTAATTATGAATTCTTTTACTCATCCCAAACTTCTGAATGGTAGTGTCGCTCCAACTTCATACCAGCATAATAAAAAGCACACATTTCAAACGAAGTGCCGGCTGGGGAGCCATTTTTAAACAATCTCTCAAAATCTGTCATGCTTCTGAGGTTTACGAGTGACTGGCACCCTGACACCCGCCCACCCACATCAAAGTTTATTACAGTTCATCACCTTGCCACCAGCAGAGTAATGACATTTAGCCAATCCTATAAAACCCTGGCAAACCTGCTGGTATAAATCAATGCTCTTCCACCTGCACTTCACATCCGTAACTCAGGCCCTATTCCAGATCATGTTAGATACCGGGCTTTCAGAGCACAAACATGTGTTTTTTGAGCAAAAACATTCCCGCCACCCCCTCCGCCGTGAAAAACAGGATCAATGTGCATCTGTGCTGACAAGCAGTTAATAATAAATCCCATTAGCACAAGCCAGAAATCATTTATTGTGCTTTTTCACTTCCTGATCCGTCGGCTCCCTTATCCTGTACTCCTGCGATAGACACGCAGACTTCAACGGCCCCCAGAGTCTCAGGGCAAGGACGCAGGTCTGCTAGCTGCCACAGCTTGTTATTTCCTCATCAGATATAGCATAGTTTATACAACAATCCAAAACGCACAGCTCTCCGAGTCAGCTCGGTCAAGCGCAGTCACGGATTGCCCTCTGCAGGACGCTGATGTGAACTGCAGGTGGAGAAGGTGAGTGAGAGTGGGAGAGAAATCAAGATAAAGAACAGAACCAAAAAATGAAAGTGAGAGAAATAGCAAAAGGACAGTTCAGGGTGACCGTTTATATCAAAAAATCTCAAACGTAAGACGGCGGCGCTCCTCCCGTAACACTCACATCCATCCACTCGCTCGACGGGTAGGAGGACTGGATTAATCCCGCCACTACAGAAAGGTCAGAGAAAAAGGCTGCAAATGTCAGTGCAGTTGCAAGGACAACCTCTCCACTGACTGTTGCTACGGTCACCATCAAACCAGAAACCTTTGTTTGTGTCCGGTCCGGCGCCGTCACCGTCATAAAATCAACAAGATTGAAAAGCGGTCAATAACCACCACCGCTGAGAGCCGTTTGAGATCAAACGCAAGCGAAGGACACTTCCACAGCTTCCTGTTTTAATGAAGAACTTCATTTCATATCTAAATCCAGCATCCGTTGACTTAAAAACGTGCCTTTGAAACGACCGCATTCATTTTCTGATGGCCGAACAAAATAATTCATCAAGACGAACGTCTGCAGAGATACATTTATTTCATTTATTTTTAAATTCGGTGACTTGCAACAAATAAAATAAACAGAGAAATGGATAAAAAATGTTTTCCTTGCCTGCAGGTGTTTGTGACAGGAACCTCATAACCAAACATGATGAACGCTAAGCATTGACAGAAAAATTGAGTTTGTCTATCAACAGAGAACGGGTAAAAAAATAAATAAATAAATAAAAAATAAACGTCGCTATAACACCAATGATGTTTATTTCATTTTGGAAAACCATATCCATTTCATAAGCTTAAATGACAGCCAATTTAGACATTTTCCATGCTGTCAGTTAATATGCAAAACATAATCAGAGCCATTTCCCTGGTCCCTCAGTGGCGTGTGCCGTGGCACGCCGGGATAACTCTCGTCATGTTGCGTTCCCCTAAACTATCAGCATTATTTACTGTTCCCGACAGGTTGGTGCGTGGGGAAAGGCGAGGAACATCAACACCCTCTCGATTGCAATACAAATGTGATTGACAGGCTTATATTGGCTGGAAAAGCTTGCCACTGCATCCTAATTTGCAAAGTCAGTACAAACTCTGAGAACATCATCTGCTGAGGAGAACAGGACGAGGAAAACAAACTAATGAAGGAGTCTTTTTCCGCATGATTTTCCCTTCAAATTTCACCCACTTTGCGCTAGTTCGCTCTGTTTATCTTTTTTCGCCATTACAGTCGGCTGCCACCCCCCTTAACACCAGCTTCCCGGTCCTCCATTAATATGGAAGTGAAGCATCTGTTATGGTCTCACTCAACAATTAAAGAGCGCATTCTCCTTATTAAAACAGAGCTCTGGAGGAGCACCAGGAAGAGACTGCCTCCTGCTATCAGACCGGTGTGTTTTCGCACTTAATAAACTGCCGTGCTGATACCAACTTAACCCACTTCTCTGCATCTGAGGCCATGAATGGAAAACAGGCCAATTTAGCAATGCTGACCTTAGAGCTTCCGGCTGTAGCTGGGAATTAAGACGGCCTGAGCATAGCAGCACGCTATACGTTTCCTTCATTGAATGAGGATCAATGAAGTGAAAAGTGAAGTAATATAAAAACGCATGTACGCTTTTTCTTTAATGATGACTCCTCGGGCAACCGTTTGCTGAAGCGGTGTCAGCCAAGATAAACTAATTCTTTATATGGACGAACTCTCAAGGGATGCGAGCAAACTAATCCTGCATGTAAACAACAATTAGTAAATCAATCAAAGCGAAGGGGGCGACGGCGGCGATCATAAGGGATTTTGCGATCACGCAATAGCGGTTCAAAGACAAAGAGGACAGACTGAAGGAACGTTCCGAGTACTGCTTTTAACAGACTGATTGCTTCGCTAAAAAAATGACTACTGGCATAGCCTGCGGTGTTTGATTAGAAACAACTCCCTCGTCATCACAAGTGTATGATTATGGCATTAGGCCGGATTCTTTGACATCAGGATTTGCAATCAAGAAATTGGCAGAGCGGATCGATGGCGACACCTCGTCTAGAAGGAGCCTGAGAATCAATTAAGCAGTGGCACACACGTTCAGACATTACTTTTAATCTTCTAATGCACCGTCGTAATATCGGCCTAGAATATCCGGCCCCTTAAGAGAGACCATCGATCCCGCACACTTCTAATGCTCGCTCACTTGAAATGTTTTAAAAGCCTTCAAATGTAAGTCAAAAAAGAGCAATTCGGCTCAATATACTGTATATCCGGATGATTATTTGAAATGGATAAACGGGAATTATTTCTTGCATAAATAAAATCTATTCCTAACAACCGCAACAGAACGGAGAAACCAGGCGTGACAAATGGGCCTCATGTTTCAGTGCTATTCCTTTTAAGCGTGTAGAGAAAACTGAAGCTGTAATTGTCCAGGGAGTTGACGAATCAATGAGCAAGACATATCAATAAACATCAGAGCAGTTGCTCAAGCAGACAACAGTACCTTAGAAAAAACACCGCTGGGACTACAGACTTTCACAAGGATCCTACTAAGTGTCCACAGGCGCTGGTAGTGATTCACAAGATATGATTTTAAACTAAAACTATAGGTCTAAGCAGATATTTTCAGTTTCCGTCACTGAATCAGTATGTACACTAAAATGCAAAACTTTCCGGTCAATAGTAAATCGATGCTGATTTGGTGAGCATAAGATGCATCTTCGATATAAATAAACGTGTGACCCTTGACCACAAAACCAGTCATGAGGGTACATTTGATAGGACAGGACAATATTTGGCTGAGATACAACAATTTGAAAATCAGTAATCTGAGAATGCAAAATACTGAGAAATCAAAATCCTTTAAAGGAGTAGTTCACTTCCAGAACAAAAATTTACAGATAATGCACTCACCCCCTTGTCATCCAAGATGTTCATGTCTTTCTGTCTTCAGTTGTAAAAAAAAGTTTTTTTTGAGGAAAACATTTCAGGACTTCTCTCCATCTACTGGACTTCTATGGTGCCCCTGAGTTTAAACTTCCAAAACGCAGCTTCAAAGGGCTCTAAACGATCCCAGCCAAAAAATAAGGGTCTTATCTAGTGAAATAATCTGTTATTTTATTTAAAACAAATTACAATTTACATACTTTTTAACCTCAAACGCTCATCTTGTCTAGGTCTGGGTGAATTGTTTTTTTTTTTTTCTGGTTCAATACAGTTAGGGTATGTCAAAAAACTCCCATCTTATTTTCTGCTCCAACAAAGGGCGTTTGACCTTCTTTTCATGTTCACACTGGGTCGGTACTTCTGCAGCAATTTAGGATGATTTTGAAGTTGGAGGAGAAAATGAGATGGGAGTTTTTTGAGATAAGCTAACTGTCTTGAACCGAAAAAAAAAAGACGCAGACCTAGACAAGACGAGCATTTGAGGTTAAGAAGTATATAAGAGTATACATGTAGAAAATAACCAATCGTTTGCTGGTGCATTTAAACTGCATTTTGGAAGTTCAAACTCAGGGGCACCATTGAAGTCCACTATATGGAGAGGAATCCTTAATTTTTTTCCTAAAAAAAAACAAGTTCTTTACGACTGAAGAAAGAAAGACATGAACATCTTGGATGACAAGGGGATGAGTACATTATCTGTAAAAAAAAAAAAAAAAAAAAAACTAAAATCTGGTGAACTGCCCCTTTAAAGTTGTYCACATGAAAAATTAAGTTTTGATATATTTACAGTAGGAAATTAACAAAAATATCTTCATGGAACATGATCCTTACTTAATGTGCTAATGATTTTTGGCATAAAAGAAAAATCTATAATTTTGACCCATACAATGTACTGTTGGCAATTGCTACAAATACATCTGTGCTACTTATGTGGTTCAGGGTCACATCTACATGTGCTAAATATTTCACCCCATGAGGTAATTAAGAACACTCACTTTGTTTAGCTCAAATGAACACATTATGTGTAAAATAAAACGTCTATGGAATGTTCACACTCAAGCACGTCAAAGGACACTCATATACATTTTAACGACAAGGTACAGGACAAGGACAACCATTGTGACTCGGCTAAAGAAATTACAACTCAATCCGCTGCTAAAGAAATCTCTTACGACGAGGATGTTGTGGCAGTATAAGTAGAGAATTGAGTTGAGACTGTTGCGTGTTGCGCATCAGGGCTGTGTGTGTGGTTCATTCAAGCAGGAGCCCATCTTTTCTTAATCAGTTCTGCAGTGACAGGAAAAAGCGAGAGGAGGGAACCCATTCTGACATTGCTGTTTCAAATGCGCTGTGGCATCCATCTAACCAAGCAATTCTAAAAAGCGTCCCTGATCCGATCAGAGTCTTGCTTCTTTTATAAACTCCGTAACACAACTTTGTGGTTAGGTAGCATCCCTGCATCAGAACCAAAAAGAACGACGGAAAGAAGGCAAACCCAAAGTTTAAAATTGAGAGCAAACACATGTTACACATGAGGATTAAAAATATTCATATTTAATAAAAAAATAT
This sequence comes from Labeo calbasu, assembly GCA_019740295.1. Lineage (NCBI taxonomy): Eukaryota > Metazoa > Chordata > Actinopteri > Cypriniformes > Cyprinidae > Labeo > Labeo calbasu. The sequence continues at coordinate 15,745 of JAHKKF010513743.1, forward strand.
ATAATTGATTATGAGTCTCTTTGTTTGGTATAATTGGAAAATTAAAATAAATAAGTAATAGTAAATTAATATCAGACAGAAAACAATAAAAACATATGATATTAAAAAGTAGACTGCTCCCATGCATGAGCCAAAAACAAGCCATTGGCCTTAGGGAAGGAACAGATCGCTTTCTCAATTACTAGAAAGGAAGAAGAAAAAGGAAAAATCAATCTCCCCACATAGGAAGGGAATAAATAAAGCAATAACTGTGTTATGTTTTTTAGATTAAAGGCGAGGGGGCGGATCAAGAGCAAAAAGATGGAGAGAGGTTGAAGCAAAACCCATCCTCCAAAAAAAATACATGTCTCTTCATCTCTAGAGCAGTCAAAACTCATGTCTGAGTTGCAGATATCTCAAGCCATCTTATCCAGCACAAAGCAGTACGCCGGCAGCAAACAAACTTTTCTTTGTTACAACAATACGGCTTTCCATGTCAGTCAACCGCTCATTGCAGAAAAACAAAGAATAGGAAGATGATTCGCTTTTGTGCAAGACACAAGACAAAAGTGAAATAATCTCCACCCAAGGCATGGCTCTGCCCCCTTAAAGTTGTGTTTTATTTCAGATGCTCCGAAGAGATTCTGACGGACTATTGTGCAAAGTCTGGCCCAGTTAGGCTCAAGATGGCGCGGCTCTTGAGAGCGTGAGAAAAGATTACACCGAGGCTCAGAGAGCAACCCAATTACAAGTGACAGTTCTCTTAATTTCACCACAGAGAGAGTGTGGTGGAACCTCGGAACCACAGTCGAACTCCATTACCACCCGGCCTAGCCCCATTTCCATTAATAAGTGTTGCTTGAGAGAGTTGCACGGGTTATTTTAAGGGAGGAAGGTGTTGAGGGAGAGCATGGTGCTGTTTGGAGCGTGCTGAGACTAAAGATTTGGGTCTGGCACTGCGCTGCACTTACATCTGGGAGAAACATTCAAACAGGCTGGAAACGGGAGCCCCTGGGGCCCCACGCCTTCTAATCTCAGATGGGCTGTCCTAATTAAAACCGGACTGAAGCTGGACAGAGCTGTCTGTCACGCTGGGGGAAAAAGTCACAAGCCTTCGGCCATGCAGCCGACACACGCAAGCACCGGCGCTCAAACGCCATGCAAATTATGGCTTTATATCACCCAGGTCTAAAAATCAGGACAGAATTCTAATTGGTGGTTTCGAATTCAGTTTTTCAAATTGTCACTAATTGTTTGTTTAATAAAAAATTGAAGAATATTAGTACATTTTCATTACTTCAAAGAGTTTCAGAAAATTGTTGAGAAAAGCTAGTATTTGTAGCAACAGCCAAAAATACACTGTATGGGTCAAAATTATCGATTTTTCTTTTATGCCAAAAATCATTAGGATATTAAGTAAAGATCATGTTTCATGAAGATATTTTGTACATTTCCTACCAAAAATGTATCAAAACTTAATTTCTGATTAGTAATATGCATTGCTAAGAAATTTATTTGGACTTTGAACTTTATTTGAACTTTAAAGGTAATATTCTCAATATATATAGCATTTTTTTGCACCCTCAGATTTTCAAATACATACATCAATAGAAAGTTTATTTATTCAACTTTCAGATGATGTATAAATCTCAATTTTTAAAAAACTGACCCTTATGATTGGTTTTGTTGTCCAGGGTCACAAATCATAAATTTAATTATGATTTAATTATAATTTAGTACCACTCAAACGTGGGGTTAATATGTTTTTTTAAGATATTAATACCTTTTATTCAGCAAACTGATTAAAGTAAATACAGTAAAGACATATATAATGTTACAAAGGATTTTAATTTTTAAATAAATGCTGTTCTTTTGAACCTTCTATTTATTAAAAAAAATCATGGAAAAAATGTATCACTGTTTCCACAAAAATAAAAAGCATCCTTGGTGAGAAACCTTTTCAAATAGATTAAAAAAATCTTACTGAACCCAAGCTTCTGAACAGGTGTGCAAATATAGAAAATGTACATACTTATAGTTTAAAATGTAAAATTTAAATATAAACTGTATTTTAAAAAAGTTAAATTATAAGACATTACAACAAACCTATGAAACACATACAATTAACCTCAATCAAACTGCAGTTTGGTTATTTTAAAAACACAGCTAACTAACACAATAAAACCATTGTAACATAATAAAACAGCATGATTTTTGAAAAAAAAAAATCTGTCTTTGCAAATAAACTCTTCATATGCTAATTAGTTTTATTTATAAATATACAAAAAACATACACATTTTATATCTGGCGTCAGCTCTTAGAACAGTCTCAAATAAGTGCACTTATGCGAGAGGTTCCGACGAAGCACCACAAGCTCATTTGAGACTGTTTTGAGCACCTACATAATAAAAGCAGCTGACTGTGACCTGGAATGTGTTAATGGAGATACTTTTGCAAATTCTCCTATTTGTATTTCTAGGTTACAGCCTCACAAAATGTTTTGCCTGAGAGTGTGCGTTATTAGGAGAATGTGCGGTGGAAATATGGCAGTGAAAAGACTTCATTGAGTAGCAAACATCTCTTTAGTTTTGCATGAGATGTTCTCATTAGCTCATTTAAACCTGTTTGGCAGATTATTCTCTTCTTTTGGAGCAATAACATCTCTCTTTCTACCCCCCTATTCGCCCAATCTCTTTTTCTCCTTATTTTTTTGGGCTTTCTTATTATCATCTGTGGAGCATAGCCTCATTATTTTGTTTTTTAAAGCTAGTGAAACAGACAAGACACAAATAAGCTTCATACGCGACGTCTTTGTGGGCTACAGCTTTGTAATGCCCACTCTCTTTAGGGTTCCAATCATGATAAACACGCTAAAGATCTGCTCGCGAATTGGAAGTTAGCCTGACTTACAATGTTTACAAGGATTTGTAAAGGAAAAAAAGCGATGCGATGCAGTCTAATAAACTGGCGGCAACACAATCAATGGTGAACGTGCGATTACGGAAAAGGCGCTGCAGAAAGTCTTTGTGGCCAAGGCCGAGTCGGTGGTTCTATGAAACAGACTCAGATTTCATTTGCACCCGAGCAGACGCCGTTCACGTACAAGAACGGGCGAATCAATGGAGGCGTACAGCCAAGATGGAAAGATGAAAAAAGATCATTTCAATGAATAACATTAGTCTTTTCGATTTCCTTAAAAAAAAAAAAAATCAATGGTCATCCTGTCCTGTAATGACAGAGATCACCTTTGCATTACCGCCCAGTCCTTAGCCGAACAGCTGAATCTTCCTCTACGAGTCCAAGCTGGCTGCGGAAGTAATGGGCACTCATCTAAAAACTGCCTTTGGTCTCACTTTCTAAGGCCAAAAACTCACTCCAGCAGAGGCAGAGCCGAGCTCTCTCGCTGTTATCCAGCTCTCTGTCATTTCATGCTTAATTCTCTTACTATTGAACTGGATAAAAAGTTCCCTTCACCTCCCTGCCTCTGCTTCTTAGCTCGGCGATGGAGAGGCATGCGTTCGGACGACATGACAGAGAGAAAAACACACCTTTCAAATGCACGATTGCACGCCCAACTTAACTGCGTGCCATTCTGTATTAGGGTCTGCTGGAGAAGCAATCTGTCTACGACATGCACACACAAACACACACATATGACAGGCCAGCCTTTGAGACATACACACACACACACACACACGCGGCCCACTTCTCGTATGTTACCGGGAGAAGGAGGGAGGGTTTGGTATAATGAGCTTGTTCCATCACGACTCAGTGCCAGAGTCTCTCAGTAGCGCTGTCTGAGGGAAAGCAATGTGTGCCACGCTAACAGATGTGGACTCTCAGCACGCGCAAACACAGACACACACTCCAGCACGCTTTCCCATGCATGAAGAGCGGCCCCTGGGACCTGACTGGACGGCACACATACACTGTTCCGTCCACCCATGTCCATTCCACTCACACTCAAGAACGCCAAGAAACACACACGCAAACTCCCATGCACAAATACACACGCATACGGTGCGGTAATGAATGTGGAACCTAGCTGGCATGTTTGTGTACTGGCGTGCTTGTGTATTCGTAGTATAGGAGGCTGCGGATTTATGGGCTAAATCATCAGCCCCCTATGAGCGCTAAATATCTAAATGAGGAAGGGGTGAATGGGGCCGTTTCGGTGTGGGGAGTCCGTGCGCTGTTGCCATGGGGACGCAGAGTGTCACTCAGCATTCCGAGTCCTCGAATTCTATGAGCTAATTCTACAAAATCCATGGACCACTAATTACTTTTATGAGAGACTGCAGAGGCTTAAAGGAATAGGGCACACAAAAATGAAAATTCTGTCATCATTTACACACCCTCACCAATATGGCTTTCTATGTTCTGTTTGACACAAAAAGAGATACTGGGCTGTTCACACAATTTTAAAACTGAAGTTGGTGAGGACTAAGGTTTTGGAGCTGCAATACACTATTAGAAAAAAAAAAAATCAATAGAAAAAACACAGAAAAGTACTCTAAAACACAACACAGTACATAATTCAAAATATGGGTAAAACTACTGAAAACCAATACAGAAAATTCTGTCATATTGTGCCATTTTTACAAACTTAGTGTAATAAAAATACATTTCTAAGTAAATAAATGATCTATTAATGTATATTTTAATAAAAAAATCCATATTTAAAATTTATTATTTAAAAAATACACCACCAGTCAAAAGTTTTTGAACAGTAAGATTTTTAATGTTTTTTAAAGACTCTTCTGCTCATCAAGTCTGCATTTATTTGATTCAAAGTGCAGCAAAAACAGTACAGTTTTGAAATATTTTTACTATTTAAAATAACTGTTTTCAATTTTAATATATTTTAAAATGCAATTTATTCCTGTGATTTCAAAGCTGAATTTTTAGCATTATTACGCCAGTCACATGTTCCTTCAGAAATCATTCTAATATTCTGATTTACTGCTCAAAAAAACTTTTTTTTTTATTATTATTATGTTGAAGTAGCTTTTTCAGGTTTCTTTGACGAATAGAAAGTTTAGAAGAACAGCATTTATCTGAAATAGAAATCTTTTGTAACATTATAAATGTCTTTATCATCAATTTTAATCAATTTAAAGCATCCTTGATGAATAAAGTATTATTTTTTATAATTTCTTTAAAAAAAAAAACAAATATATATATATACATATATTGTCTGACTCGAAGCTTTTGAATGGTATAGTGTATAATGTTACAAAAGTTTTTTATTTCAAATAAATGCTGATCTTTGGATCTTTCTATTTTGAAAAAAATTTACTCAACTGTCTTAAATATTGATAATAATAATAATAAAAAAAATCTTGAACAGCAAATCAGCATATTAGAATGATTTCTGAAGGATTATGTGACATTGAAGAGTAATGATGTTGGAAATTTAGCTTTGATCACAGAAATAAATTACATTTCAAAATATATTCAAATAGAAAGCAGTCATTTTAAATGTTCTTTTCCTGTATTTTGAATTTTTTAAAAAAATGCAGGTTTGGTGAGCAGAAAAGACTATCTTTAAAAAACAACATTAAAAATCTTACAAAAGTTCAAAAACTTTTGACTGGTAGTGTATATTATTATAATTTTATTTATTTATTTTTTTTTAATTTGTATTACATATAGAGTCCAATTTCCTCAAAAAACAGGTGTGACGGCTAATATTTAAATGTCAACAATGATTTGGAGTACAAAAATTATTCTAACATTAGAAAACTGACACGTTATTTTTTATACTTCATTATACTTAATGATTTTCTAGGTCAAATTTATTCAATATGATGTAGCTGGTCACAAATGACAGTTTTCATTTTGGGGTAAACCATTTCTTTATGACCCGCAGCATTTTGAAAAAATGCATTTAAACATTGTAATTTGCAACTTGCCTTTTTTTCCCTCTCACAATATGCCATGGTGTCTCATTCGAGACATTATACCCTCCGGTGGCACTCTGTTTACCTCCCTTACACCCAATAAACAAATGTTATCCTGCCTACGCAATCATCTCCACAGTAATGCAACCACTAAATTATTAAGTCTGAGTTCTAGTGGCCTCACCTTATCCAATCACACGAATGCAATATATAATTCAGCACAAACTGCTGCAGTTCTCTCATTATGACTTGCGGTATGATTCCACGCCAGTTTCTGCTATGTTTTCCAATTGACATCTGGGTATATTAATACAATTTCTTTGACAGTGAGATGTATTCATTACCAGTGGACGTGACAACAGGAGGATGCTGGTTGTGGCCGGTTATTTGAGAGGTAAAGTCAGTCGCTCTCCAAACGCCGGCCCTCATTAAGCTCTGAGAGAGACACACACGCTGATGCAAAACAGCGCTCCAAACAGAAATCTGGTTGAGCCAGATTATTATTGTGCTCATAATTAGCCACACAAAAAGCAAACAACAGTTCATCAGAAAGCGAAAGTGTGAAAAGATAATGTGGTTTAGCTTATTTTGAATTTCAAAAGGACTGACACGTTCTGAAGATTCTCTGTAAAACCATAAGCATTAATTCTGCATACTCCAAACATCTGGAGAAAAGGACTTCAATGAGACTACTCCATCAAAAACGACTCCTCAAATAGGTTGATATCAAAATCTTTATGACTGCAACCAAAGTGAACCACACTTCAGGTTACAGAAACAGCTGGTCAGGGAAAAATCCTTAGCTTGACACGTTGCGGATCCACTTAACAGTACAGAAATCATCAAGCGTTTTCGTAAGTAAATAGGGAATATAGAATGTATTTAGATATTTTATCTTTTTTCTTTGCCATTAATTCAGTCTTAGTGCTCAAGAAACATTTCTTATTATGAATGTTGAAAAAAAGTGGTTTGCTGTTTTTTTTTCTTTTACCAAAAAGTTTGGGTGAATTAAAAGTTAAAAGTACAAAAAAAAAAACTATTATTGAGGAAGGACACATCATGACACTGATCAAAATTGACAGTAAACACATCTATAATACAAAGATTTCTATTTAACATAAAATCTGCCCTTCTGAACTTTCTGTTCATCAAGAAATCCTGAAAAAGTTTCCACAAAAACATTAATCAACCAATAATTTGCAATAATTATAAGTTATTTTAAACTGTATATTTCACAAAATTACTGTATATTTGACCAAATAAATTCAGCCCCAGTGAGCATATGAGCCACTATATTTCAAAATATAACAAAATCTGATTTCAAACGTTAGGAGTGTAAATAAATTAAAATGCATACTACTAGTCAAATGTTTTTGAACAGTAAGATTTTTTTATGTTTTTATAAAAAATTCTCTTCTGCTCACCAAACCTGCATTTATTTGATCCAAAGTACAGCAAAACAGTATATTTTTTGAAATATTTTTACTATTTAAAATAACAGTTTTCTATTTGAATATATTTTAAAATGTAATTTATTCCTGTGATCAAATCTAAATTTTCAGCATCATTACTCCAGTCTTCAGTGTCACATGATCCTTCAGAAATCATTCTAACACGCTGATTTGCTGTTTAAGAAACATTTTTGTATTATTATTATTATTATTATTATTATTAATATTTAAAACCGTTGAACACATTTTTTCTGGATTCTTTGATAAATAGAAAGATCAGCATTTATCTGAAATAAAAATTCTGTAACATTATACTGTACACTATTCAAAAGCCTAGGGTCAGTATATATATATATATATATATATATATATATAATTGAAAAACTATGAAAACTAATACTTCTATTTAGCAAGTATGCTTTAAATTGTTTAGAAGTGACGATAAATACATTTATAATGTTACAAAAGATTTCTATTTCAGATTAATGCTGATCTTTCTATTTATCAAAGAATCCAGAAAAAATGTGCTCAACAGTTTTAAATATTAATTCTTCTTACAAAACATTAAAAATCTTTTGACTGGTAGTGTATACAGTATGTTATATATTATTTATTTTAATTTCTTTTCATTTGGTTTATCTGAAAATCTCATTTTCTGAAAATGCCAATTTTTCTAAATTATTTTTTTACCAATATTTTATTAGCCAGACACACACAGGCAGTGTGTGTGTACAGAGACACAAATTGACACACACTTAACAAGCTGCATGTCTAGATGTTTTAAGCACTGAGTCAACAACACTTTGCAGTTAAGAGAGTTCACATAGTTCAGGAAGCCCATTACCAAACGCTGTACTTATTTCCATGCCTTCTATAACACGGTTCACTGCATCTCCTGTGCTTGATTTACTCCATCTTTGGCAGTAGTAGCCAAGAAGGCAAAGCAGCGAGAACAACCCAGAAGGTCACTGGTTCAATCCCCTGAGCTGGCAGCACGCAAGTCAGCTGACCTACCCAGAAGCCATTCCGTCATTGTTCCATAGTACTAGTGGCCTCATGTTGACCCCTCTCTCTTTGAGCAGGCATAAATGTGTACTGAGCTTAGATTACGCTCGGCATAAAAGCTTGTGAATTATGGGTTTTAAACACGGAAGAAAAAAAATCAATGCAGCTTGTGTGAAACAGAAAAAAACGGCGTGGTTATATAAACCTAAACATCTCACACGCAAGCGCTGCAGCTTCTATTCTGCTTGTGAGCAGTTTGCGAACTGCGCATCAGGCAAGGTTCGGCCCGCTCCCTGCATAAATGTCCTTTGTTCAATAATTTACTAGAGAAATGGATGGAGGGATGGATGGAAAGAGTGTAGCAAGTGACCAGCACTGATTCTGGTGTGTCCGTAGGGAAAGCAGTACATTAGGAAAGCTTTTCTGGAGACAGCCGGCAGGTCTCAGTTGTAAACGCGGCAGAAAGGGTAAAAGAAGCTAGCCTTAAACCCTTCCCGACTCCCTCTTGCCTGCTCTCGCTGCGCAACCTCCAGCAGGAAGGTGAAAAAAAGAGCTTTTTCCGAGCTTCTCCTCAAGTCTCTCCGCATCACATTCTCTCCAGGATCCACTGCGCTTCCAGTTTACATCCTTGCTTTCTTTTTCACGTCCCCCATCACCCTCCTTCTCACTCTCTAGGGAGCCAACAGCATGCAACCAGGCTCTAGTCCTTGCTGATTGAGGGATGGTGTAACACAGGCTGGGCATGTGGGACGTAGGCCTCTAAGCAGCGCTTGTCTAGTGTATAAAGCTCACCTACCTCCATCCCACCAATTCTCTCCTGTCCTCCCCCCTCCCTTCCGCATGGACACTGGGAGAAGTGCCGCCACATCACCTTACAGTGCTTTTCATCACTCGGTGACAGCGTGTCAACTCCGCTCCCCGTCACCAGCACACCATACACACTGATGTTCGGCGTCCTCGGCTGTGCTCCTCTTCAAAACCCCGCAATGTGACATCTGGATAACTTCACCTTGTGCATTCTGCGCTGCTTTCTTAGCACACACACATATTCCTATGCCAAACCTCTGTCCTCAAGACTGGTCACGGCGCCAGGGTGCGATAATGAATGGGTTACAGTGGGTTGGGTGATGGGCTGAAGCGTAGAGGGAGGTTTGTGTGTGTGTGTGTATGTGTGTGAGATCCCCATATCCTCCACAGACCACCTGTCAACAGCAGCCTGCGTGTATGAGTGACTGGCTGTCAGTGTCAGGCCGGCATACCTGCCTCCAAAACAACCTCACCCTCTCCCCACAATTACTGTTGCACATTATTCAGCCGTTCAAATCACTGACGTGCACAGGGAAAGAAAAACACTATCTTTCTGCTCTCTATATCCCTGTATCTCACATTTTCTCTACAAGTATCAAAAATGCCACAGTAATTCATCATTTACAAAAAGCATTATACTGAGCTAAATAAAACATTTCTAAAAATAGAAAAAATGAATAAATACATTTCAAATGCTACAACTTTTTGCGAACGGATTTGTAAATGGCAACATGTATTAATTTCATTATTGTTTTAAGGCAGTGGTTCTCAACCTTTTTTCCACTGGGTCGCACAATGGTCCAAGTGCAAGTCTCACGGGCCGCATATCATTTACATATTACGTCACTAATACAAACCAACCAGATTTGTAATATTATAAATATTATGATATCTAAACGATTACATTTATTGACATAAATAAACAGTGGTGAAGTGGCTATACACATAATTTATCCCCCGGAATAAATTATTCACTGGTTTAAGAAATTTCTGATCCTAAAAACCTGTTTCTTTTCATTTTTAAGGTATTGTTTTCGTTTTAATGTACTGACTCAAATTAGTAATCAATAATAATTATTTTTATACCAGTCTGCGCGTCTCCCCTGACATGCTCTCGCATATGAACAGGCAGCATTTGGGGTGGAGGAGTGGACGGAGTGGATGCGGGCGCAGGCGCATCAGTAGCCCAGTTTGGTGGGAAAACCACAGATCTGGCAAAATTGCTCCCTGTCAATGACGTCATACACTCTTGATTTCCAGTTTTATTTTGTAGAAAACATAGAAACACCAAAGACACTTTAGTAGGTTATATCATGCATTTACTATACACAATAAAAATAGCATTATAACAGAACTTTCGTTTTGCTTCCATGGCTTTCCAGCCCCACCCTGCTTCATACTACAGCGACGGTAATAAATCTTTAACACATTAGCTCATCCGTAAACACGATTTCCGCCAAGAGACCCGTCAGATTGCATCGGCTGTGGGGAGGAAGACTACAGCTCCCATGATTCCACACTCGATCACAGCATCACCAAGCTACACCTTTGTTTCTTTGTTTGTTTTGAATATGCGCCCTCTAGTAGTGAAAATTACATACTGTGCCTTAAAAAAATTGTGAGCATAAATTGTTTTTAAATACAAAAAAAAGTACTTTAATTGTACTTAGATTTACCTAAAATGCATAGTGCTACTATCAATTATATATTTATTTACTTATTAGCTTTATCTAATAATATATATTTCTATAGGACGTCCTCATTAAGTTTCTCAGTAAACACGTGTGTATAGCTGACGGGATAGTGACGAGATGCTTTCTGCAGAGCAATTAAATGGTGTTGCTGTCTCATGGAATGCAATCAAGGAAATCGAATCTACAGGTATCCTCAGTGGAAAGAATGGGATTAATGCACAGGGCTGGCTCGGCATTGCATGGCTGCTCTGCCGGCCGGGAGTGAGCTTGTTAAAGTTGATTTATTAGGTCTTGGTTTACACAAGCTTTCCCTGGCAATGCAAGGTCAACTGTAATGGCCCTCTGAATGTGAATAAATCTACAGCTAAGCTAAACTGCCGTCCTCTCTCTTTGTTTGCCTCTCTCGGGTACATATGCCTGCTAGGACGTAACTTCAAACTGATCGATCTCTCAGTATGCAAGCTTTTTATTTACATTATCATCCTACATTATGATACTGCATCTACAGAGAAAAAGAGAGAGGAGCAAGGGATAAGCAAAGGTTTCTTGTGTTGAACAACAGTCAGTTTGAGCAAGCCACTTTAACACACTTAGCAAATCGTTTTACCATGGCGAAAAGGAGGAGCCTTGCCAAAAACAAAAGGTTCACAACATGACATGCCACAGATTGACAGTTCATTCTCACATTTCAAAGGAGAAAATATCTATAAACAACAACAAGAGAAAAAAAGTCCCCAAATCAGTGTTTTTTCCTTTTCCTTTGTCACTTGCTCTATTACAAGTTGTGCATATCAAACATTCCCTATGAGGCACAAGGGAACAAATTTATTTGTTTTTGGATGTGAGGCATGTACAGGGGGGAAATCATTTCTTTCTTGTCGGCAGAAGTTGTTGATTCTGTTTTGACGCCGCTCCATCACGCCTGCCTGCCCCCTCCTGACATTCACGCACACAAACGGCAGATCATACGGAAGGGGATGTCAGGAGACGAGCATGATAACGGATGCCACACTCCCCACGATCGCACTTTCGCACAACAAACGCGACTACTGCGGACGAGCGCGACGCAGTCATAGCTTTTTAGTCACAGCCCTTTCTACGAAAGATTCCAGCTCGCTGTCTGCTTACGACCACTTTTTGTTGCCGCTTCTAACAAATGTCCTGTCTGCGATGAAGCTTTTGTCTTTTCTCTGCGCTCCACTGGCTGTTTTCTTATTAAAAGAGTATGTTCGCTAGGGACCGTGCTATTTCAGGGCCTTTCAACATTCCCAAAGCATGAAATCTGTGCAAAAGTATGATAAATCTTTCAAAGCCCTGCAGGCCCGCACAAACACGACTGTCAATAAGACAGAAAAGTTGCGGAGGCTGTTAACAACCATGAGAGTCCAGAGTTGAGGCGGGCCGTCAGACTGAGGTGGATGGGTGATGACTGCTGTCCACCCCGCTGTGTGGGGTGACCGGCGGAGGGGCCAGTATCGGGCCGAGCCCCGAGCTTTCAGCTCCACTGCCTTCGGCTAGTTAATGCTGCCTGGAGCCTTTGCTGACTGCAGCAGCACCAACCCCATCCGCTCTCACCAAACCTCAGTGCTCCGCGTTGGGCATTTCATCCTACACCATCAAAAAGAAAAGTCCATCACTTCTGCCCACATGAGACGTGGCTGACAGGTTGTACTGACAAACACACATCTATAGCAGAGACACTAACATACTAACACAAACATGCCCAAACCATTGTAAGAATACTCAACAATCATCATAAAAATGCAAAAAAAGACACCAAAAATCTTTGTTCTTATGAATGTATGTGTGGGCCATTGTACAGAATTGGTGCAAACTGCCATCCGACAACCAAAAAAACATTTAAAAAGCACTCAAGAATTCAAATCTTAGATGTTCAGTAAGATTCTTCTATTATCTATTAAAACCCACAATAATATTTAAAATATCAGTAAGCTTAATATATACAAAATCATCATTTATTTGGTACTTTCGGTTGGGAGGTGGCTGTCCTGAACCCTAACCCAAATATCTTTTTGATTCAAATCATTTTTGCATGTTATTCTGTTGTTTTTAAAAATATCTTTTTGAAAAAAAAGGTTAATATATATATATATATATATAGAGAGAGAGAGAGAGAGAGAGAGAGAGAGAGAGAGAAAGAGAGATTTGTTGTATTTAGAATCTGAGACTGATTTTAACTAGACCTCTACATTTACGATCAGGAAATATTAATGTGTTACTCTCTCAAAGCTACATGGTAAGTATACAGGCCCCATCATTTTGAGGTAAATGTGTTCCAAAAGTCTGAAAAGCTCTACCAAACACCTTTTTTCTGCAATTAATCACACTTTTTGGGTGTTAATAACGTTTAGTTTTTATTTATAGTGCTAGGTAACCATGTGCTGATTAGCATCTTTGAACTAGGTTCAAAAGTATCTAAAATTCTCACTACCGTAACAGTCACGATCGAACTGTCATAAGTTTCGGTATTGGCAAAAAGAAACACATAATCCTTTATTTAGAGAAAATAAAGAAAGTTAGTACAGTTATGCAAAAGTTTTAGTGTTTTAATGTTTTTGTGGTGTTTTAGTATGCGAGTTAAAATTCTGTGATGTGATCGCTACCAAAACATATTGTCACTACTAAAAATATGCAGTCACATCTGAAACATTGGATGTTTTGTCAAAAATAAAGTATTAAAGTTGAATTACCAACTAAGATGTTATGATAGTGTTTGGTTCAATGTATATTCAAACTAATGAATCTATTGCTTTTTGCCTTCTACAAAGAAAAATTGGATTCTAAATACAACAAATCTCATAAGTCACGCTTGAAATATTGTTAAAACTGTAATTGTTATTGATTCACCTCTGAAAACTGTTTAATAAAATAGCAAACAATATATTTACAAAGTAGGTGTATGCAAAATCTTAATAGGTCAATGTAACCCTTCATATTAAAATTTATATTAGGGGAGAGTGGGGTAAGTTGAGCCACCCCCTGTATTTTGGCAACTGTACACTTTTACTGTTATGTGACCATGTATTTTAAAATTACACATGATTTCTGGCAGATTGTGAAAAGCTGCCATGCCAAGAATGTTTTGACTACAATATTTATTAGCTTCAGTGATATTTATTCCTTCATTCTAATTTAGTTTTTATTTAATTTCACTCAACAAACTATCTGTTTAGTCTGTTTTTGTGAAGGTTAAAACTTTGGTGTTCAACATATTGTTTCAGAAATGCAAACAATTAAAGACTGAAAATTAAACTTAATTTGATTGGTTTTATTTTAAGTTAGCTTTAAGAAAAGAAATTTGACTGTATAATGAAATTTGGTTACTAAGTTATTTTTTAAAAAGAGGTGAATTATCTTAGCAAATTGAGCTACAGGAACACTTTTTTTTTAAAAGAAGCCATAATTTTAGAACCCTTTGTCATAGATACATTCTGATGATTTAAAATTATAAGAAACATTCTGAAATTACTTTAGATACTCATTGTATTTCTGCCTTATTTTCCCTTATCTTGAGTACCACATAAGTAAAAAACGGCTCATTTTACGCCACTCTCGCCTACTGTGTTTCGGTAGTGAAAAATTTGGCGAGAGAACAAATATTCCAAAACTTTCTGAAATACAATATGGGAATAAACTGCACAATTACTAGAAAATGTGTAGTATGGATTGTAGTATTGGATATTATGCAATTTGCATACCTAAACATTTTGTGGAAAAAGACTCTGACTTTGCACCAATTCTGTAAAATGACCCATATATAGACACACACACAAAGAAATACAAACGCTTGAAATAACAGCCGGTCAATACTATCTAAAAACACCAAAAAATACACCATTCCAGCTTTAGGTATTGAGTAAAAGTCTCCTTACACTCCTAACAAATTCAAAAAGCCATGAAAGGTCAAATTCATCCACAGAACGGTGGGCAACCTGCCAGATTTACCCACTAAGGTCAAACATTTTTTGTTCTTTTTACTCAAAAAACACCACTGCAAAGTCCAATAGCTGTGCACCAACATCGATCTGTAAGACTGTGTCAATTAAACAAGAAGTTGGACAAACAGCCTTAGCATCCCCCAAAAGCGCCTTTGCCATGTCCGTTTGCCCCAGTCGAGATGTTAATAATAGCAAGGCCGAATCTGAAATACCCCCAGCCTCTCGGCACTCGCTCCTGGGCCACGAGCACTGTAGCAACGTGACGCCGCCGAGACCTACCGGTCAGATTAGCATTAATCTTTCAGCTAATATGGTAAGTTTAATTTTAGGAAATTAACTTTCGCCTACAGGACTCCTCAGAGCCAAAATGAATTACATGTCAAGCTGTAGCCGCCGGTCGTACCTAACTCCGTGGCAAAGCTATCCAAAAGCTCATTGTGTATGTAAATGCCTCTAATTGGAGTTGGCAAGCGAGTGTAACGATGCAATTTTTGTAATGATTTCAGTTTCTCTTGTGGAACATTTAACATAAAAAGACAAATGCATAAAGCCACGTTTAATACAAAAGGATTGGCTAAATACAGGCATAAATTGCTGCTTCTAAAATTACAATTGATTAAGTACCTGAAGTTATTAGCTTGAAATAAAAATAAATAAATAAAAATCAATGTACCGGACCGACTGCGTAATTTCGTCGAAAGGAAAACGGCAGTCGAAACAGATGCCTTTGTCAGACAAGCGATCCATGATGAAACCCAATACCTTCCCGTTACAGTAAGTGGCTATAAGAAATCGTATCCCGTGTGTTAATACCGGTCGGGTGCCAAGAGGTGCATAAAGCAGACTGGAGATGGGGGATATTTCCGACCTAATGCAATTAATAAATAACACTTTCAGCAAAGAGGTCATTAACACAAGTTACTGGACTGTTTCCTGCTCTTGTCAGAAGATCAGGCGAGTACACACTGTTTCACTGAACACTTAATTATCAGGATTGGGAGGCTTCCTTGCAACTCAGCGGCAACTTTTCCGACAGTTTTCCCCAGCTGATTACCCAGTCTCCCGTTCTCATTCAACCCCAGTCATTTTTAACATGAACACAGCCAATTTCGTTCTTACTTCTGCAATTAAATGTGAAGTATTTTACTGATGAGCCAATGTGGGATTCAGCGAGCATCACAAAGGCCGATTAGTATGTGCGCCTCAAGGGTTTAATTCCGAAGACAAATGCTTTAAAGCACCATAAGCCGAGAACAGTCTATTGCCGTGATTAGGTACGACTTTATCTGAGCGATCAAAATGAATCCATTGTGGACAAAGGTTAAAACTGTGATTTATTTTCTAATACTGAAATGTCCAGGAAACTATCCAGTGACATATTTTCCTAAAAAAACACAAATGCTAAGCATTATGAAATCAGCAGAGGAAACACTTGCATTTTCTTTCCAAGAGTGCCGGCCAAAACTCTGTACAAACTACAGATGCTAGCTTAACATTGTTCAGAGGTTAAGGGCTGGTGAGCGGAGACTCAAAGGTCCACCCTGATCAATGAGCAAGTGGCTGCATGTAATGAGAGACCACACCGTGGGGACGCTGCCCACTCAAAGCGAGGGGCAATGTAACGTGATTTAGAAATTGTCTGCTGCCACAAGGTCCCCATCGTTTCCTGTTTCCACTGCACATCCCTAAGGCCTCATTCTGCAACACAACAGAAAATAAATATCGATTCAACAGGCCTCAATGCCAAAGTAACACGAAATCAGAACATGTGAGGAGAAGAACACGCGAGAAATAAGGAACACTGGAAGGCTCGAGCTGAAGAATCAACGTGGAGACAAATTAAGAAATTAAGTACCATTTCGCCGAAGAAAGGAACAACTAACTTGGCTCATTTATTGAAGCAGACGTGCCAGTATTAAAATCTCACTTAATCAGCTTTCGACGACGGTGTGTTGGGGATCTGTGAACAATGTGTCGAACAGCTTTGCACCAATGGGAGCAGCTGTAATTTTCTGCAGCCCTTTGCTAACTTACAAGTAATGGGTTTATCTATGTAGACTGCCCGTGATTGATACAAGCTCCCCAAATCTCCTTAGTTCCCTCTGACGGAGTCTAATAAATACAGGTCAGACGTTCTTCGTATTCTTTTTTGCTGTTAATTCTCTGACACTCGTCTAATAGGATTTATGCGCTGCTCGTTTTAATTGTATTGGCGCGTACAGCGAGTCTTTAAACCCTCCTGTTTATCTCAGACACAGTTCTCACATTCAAACCCCATTCACACCAGCTCCACCTGAAAGAACAGGTGCCGGTGCCAGTGCGCTGCCGTGGGCTGCAAAGAGGCTAAAGAAGAACAGAAAGAATTCTTCAATAGAAGTCAAGAGAAAAAGGCACAGAAACACATCCAAGGCAGTGTATTGAGGGTGACCTTCCACAGGAGTGCTGTAAATAGTTGCGAGTAATGTACACTGCGGCTTGACAATGAAGAAATAATGTCACGACTATAGTTGTCATTCGTGCTTGTATGTCGTGTGAATCTTGCTAGACCTTTCTGAAAGCTTCGGAAGTGTGTACATATATAAAAATAAAATAAATAAATAAAAACAACAACAAGACACAGGATATGTGACTCTAGTAGAGTGTGTATGTACACATAGAGCTGAAGTCAAAAGTTTACATACACCTTGCAGAATCTGCAAAATGTTAATTATTTTACCACAAAAAGAGGGATCATACAAAATACACGTTAGTACTGACCCAAATAACACATTTCACATAAAAGACGTTTACATATAGTCCACAAGAAAAAAATAATAAAAATGACCCCGTTCAAAAGTTTTCATACACTTGATTCTTAATACTGTGTTGTTAACTGAACGATCCACAGCTGTTTTTTTGTTTTGTTTTGTAATAGTTGTTCATGAGTCCCTTGTTTGTCCTCAGCAGTTAAACTGACTGCTGTTCTTTAGAAAAATCCTTCAGGTCACACAAATTTGTTGGTTTTTCAGCATTTGTCTCTATCTGAACCCTTTCCAACAATGACTGTATGATTTTCAGATCAATATTTACACACTGAGGACAACTGAGGGACTCATATTTTAAAGAAGGTTAAAATGCTCACTGATGCTCAAGAAGGAAACCCGATGCATTAAGAGCTAGGGGGTGAAAACATTTTGAATCTAAAGATCAGGGAAAATGTAACTTATTTTGTTTTCTGGGAAACATGTAACTATCTTCTGTAGCCTCCGAAGGGCAGTACAAACTGAAAAAAAAAAGATGTTTAGGCAAAATAAGAAAAATGTACACATCTCCATTCTGTTCAAAAGTTTTCACCCCTGGCTCTTAATGCATGTTTTTTCCTTCTGGAGCATCAGTGAGCATTTGAACCTTCTGTAATAGTTGCATATGATTCAAATACACAAAAATGCTAAAAAAAAAAAAAAAAGANGCATGTTTTTTCCTTCTGGAGCATCAGTGAGCATTTGAACCTTCTGTAATAGTTGCATATGATTCAAATACACAAAAATGCTAAAAAAAAAAAAAAAAAGAATTTGTGAAACCTGTAGGATTTTTCTGAAGAACAGCAGGCTGTTTAACTGTTCAGGACAAACAAGGGACTCATGAACAACTATCACAATCATTCAGGTAACAACACAGTATTAAAAATCAAGCGTGTGTAAATTTGAATGGGGTCAGTTTTTCTTGTGGACTATGTGTAAACGTTTTTTAGGTGAAATATCTTATTCAGGTCAGTTTACCATTTTTACCATTTTTGGTAAAATATTTAACATTTTGCAGATTCTGCAAAGTGTTATAAACTTTTGACCTTAACTGTGTATATATTCACACATCTTATATACGTACACAAAAGGGATGAACAGATGTATTACCGTTTTGATTGGATGTCCAGAGGTTAATGTAATTTGTATTGTTCTTTCTATTTCAGTGAAAGCTTTTTAATCTCGGTGCTTTAGTTCTTCTTATGTTACGTCTGGATCTAGACCCGGTCATAACAGTGTGTCTTTGTTCTATATTGACCTACAGTAAATAAACAAGCACCGTTGGAAGTGACGGATGAGGCCTGATCGCCTCTTCGACTTTCAGTAAAACTGCAGCCCTGTTCGAGTATCAAGTTAATTGGTGTCAGTAGCCTCAAAAAGGGCTCTGTCAATCCAGAAATAACCAAGAGGGAGTCTTCTCTTCCTGTTCTTTGGTTATTACAAAAAACTTTTACAGGAAAATTCCCATATGTAACGGAAGGCTCACACAATTTTCGATTTCAGCAGTGCTCTTGCCTTTAATTTGGGGTGTAAGCGTCAAACTTTACCGCTCTGGGGAACGCAGTGAAACATGGTTGGTGATACATTCTCATCATCACAAACCATTGGCAAATGCCTCCTTAAATAAAAGGTGCAATAAATCAGTCTCAGTCTTGGACAAGACGGATGTGATGTGAGCGTGATGAAGGAACAGACCACTCTTTTTAACTAACCCCTAGCCATTTGCTCTTTCGAAAGTTGCGAACGAGTTTAGTTTCTGAGATTGAGAGTAGCTAGTTTTAGGATCTGCCATTAAAATGAAAACCAATTTAGATCTTAGTACCATCAAGACATAATGCATTTAGTGGAGGGAGAAAAAAAAAGATAAAAAGAGATGTGATTCTTATTATCTAATTAATCCTAGCATGGCCCAAGGTTATTTAATTTGTTGAAAGATCATTAACAAGTCCTCATCCGGCAAATAAAATAATCAGGATCTTAATTTGCTCAAATTCAGGAAAGAATTCCAATAAACAAAGGCGGGTGATATTGAAGGCTGGAGATGGCCGTGGAGCTGACGGAATTAGGGGAGCACTAATAACAGAGAACTGTGGGCAACTTAATGGCTCCGACAACAGTGACAATCATTTACACATTGTGCCCACATGACGCCCCATAAACAGGGAAACAAAACATTAAGTTGTCAGGCTGAAATGATGGGTATTTAAGTGACTGAAACATGGTGTGAGGAAATTGTTTTTTGCCTGGGCGCTTTATGTTTGTCTATCACCGCAAACAAACACCCCAAAATAGACAACTGTAATTCATCAAACTGAAATTAAAAACAAAAAGAAAGTTAAAGTGGAGAAAATTGTTTAATGATTATCAGCTGTAAGATAGAGTGATGATCTGGGAAGCGCGAGAGGAAATTACCCGAGTGTCCTACTAAAAGAACAGCACCGTTTCAGGGAGCGTATTCAAGGAGAAAGTCCAAATTTGTTTTATGTAACACAACTGGCGCAGTTCAGAAAACAAATATCCACCCGCTGTCAGTTCATGCTGAAATGTAGAAGTAAATGAAGCTTTCATTTGCACCTTTTCTTACTATCCATAATGCCGTGATCACAGGGAGAAATGCATAAATCTTTCTGGCAGATCCTGTCTAAGCTGCCATGGACGTTTCCGGCGCTCTGACCACTATATCCTTAACATCCATCAAATGCAGCCATTAAAAAACCAGCACATACAAAATCTGCTACTTAAAAAAAATCAATCTGTCCCAACGATCGATTTCTTATGTTCCCGAAACCAGCGCGGAATCGATAGGTTGGCGGGGCCGCTTGAAGGATGTTACGGCTATCGCTATGGTAATTCTGAATCTTAAAGTCTACTTTATCTGCAGAACCCAAGACATCTGCAGCACCTGTCATCTGTATTCCGCAAACCTTGAGACAAGATTCATGCCTTCTCATAAAGTCCTGCATCACCCACCCTTGCTTCCTCCTGGATAATGATACAACACAGATCACTTTATTAAGGGAGAAGGTTTTTAAAAAATAGGTACCGTAAATACTACACACAGAGGGAATGAAAGGAACAAGTTTAGTCCAAAATAAGTGTTGAAGAAAAGAAAAACTGATCTTAAAGGATGCAAAGGATGTAGGTTGTTTACTAAGAAGATAAATGTTCCCAACTGCTTTTTTCATCCAATTTAAATGGTCAGCGGACCCAATTTAAATAGTGACCAGCATAAAAAACATAAAATAAAAAAAAAATTCTCATTTAATGTCAGAATAACTCCAGGGAATATTAAATTCACTTTCTGATAATGAAGTAAAGTTTCCTTCAGCAGAAGTTTCTGAACACCTCCCAAGTTTCTGAATCCTGCACTGTCTGTAGCACATACAGATTTCAAAATACCATGCCGATAAAACCAATAAATCAAAGAGACTTGCTCTTTTGCTAAGATTAAATCCCAAAAAGGTTTTTGAAATGTTTTTACAAAAAGCTGTACACAAAGGCTAATTATTTGACGTTCAATTGTGGGTGACAAATACACTCCTGAAAAGGTATTTCCACAATGCGATTTCGTTACCCCCATCCCCGCAACTGAGAAACACAATGTCAAGTGCATGACAGTCTAGAAAAGATACAAGTTTCCTAAAACTCTAAAACTCCAATCATATTCATTAAATAGGAATTCTATATAAATCTTTAATGCAATAAACTTAAAATTTCTGACCGAAAATTAAACCAAAAATCAAACTGAAATTTTTATAAATGTTATTAGATTTTTATGATTACAAAAGCAATTAAAGCTGCAAGCAGCGCTGAAAAGGCCCACGCACCCGGGCTCACCGCCACTGGTGTCTGTACAAAAATAGCGAATGGTGAGCAACATGCATTTAAAATGGTAAACATAGGAGGAATATGTCAAAGTCATTTATACGTGCCAAACTTCCTGCTACCAGCTGGTGGCGCTATGACTATAACTGAATATTGGCATGTAGATGTCGTCAAGCCAGGACTTTGATTAAACATATGAAGTCTGGCACAGACTGAACATGGTACGTTTGAGTTAGTGTAAAACATGATATATCCTGTTGCCAACAGGACTATAACTGAATATTGGCCTTCAGATGTCTTCAGGCCAGGACTCTTACCAAACATATGAAGTATAGTGCAGGCAGGACATTTCATGTTTAAGTTAGTGTAAAACAAGCCATTTTTTGTTGCCAGTAGGTCGCGCTACGATTATAACAGTATATTGGCCTTTAGATGTCTTCAGGCCAGGACTCTTTATCAAACGTGTGAAGTTTGGGGCGGATCGGACATTGTATGGCTGAGTTATAACGACTTCCTTTCTTCCTTGGGGAAACATCAAACCTTGTCAGGCCGCCGCGGACAGGCCCTTTAATAAAAACTCAAGATCTTCACAATTTAACATTGCAAAGGCCTTTAGAGTAGACTGACCAAACAATGTCATTAAATTCTATGAGTTTGTTAGAGAATAAAACATGCCACTTCATTGTTGTCAACAGGTGGCGCTATGACTATAACTGAACACGGGCATGGTCATGTGTTCAGGACAGGACTCTTATCAAACATGAATTTTGGTGCAGATCGGACACTGTATGCCTTAATTATAACAACTTCCTGTTTCATGGCGAAACATCGAAGTTTGTCAGGCCACCACGGACAAGCCCTTCGACGAAAACTCAAGATCTTTAAAATTTAATGTCACAAAGGGCTTTAGATTACACTCACCAAATTTGTTGTTGATCTGTATAACACTCCAGGAGGAGTTTGTTTAAATACAACGCCTGAAAATGGCAAAAACGGCACAAAACTTGCATAGAAAATTAAAAATAACAGACTTCCCGTTGGGTTTCGAACTTTGTACCAAGGTACTTTTTTGTAGATATTGGCGTGTTACACGTGTCTACCAAATTTCATACATGTACGTGAAATGTAGCTCAAAGAGCACTTTCGTTGAAATTTCATAGGTGGTGCTGTTAAGCCATTTTGACACACCTACACTACCATTCAAAAGTTTGGGGTCAGTACATTTTTATTGTTTCTTTTTTTTTTT
>JAHKKF010513743.1:38444-64002 GCA_019740295.1 Labeo calbasu
ACATTTTTATTGTTTCTTTTTTTTTTTAAGAAATTAATACTTTTATTCACCAAGGATGTATTAAGTTAATAATTAAAAGTTTATTAAAAGTTTATAATGAATAATTTACATTGTTATAAAATATTTATATTTTGAATAAAAACTGTACTTTTTAAACTTGTTATTTATGAAAGAATCCTAAAAAAAAAAAAAATAAATAAATTCACAGGTTCCAAAAAATATTTGGCAGCACAACTGTTGATATTATCCAACATTGATCATTCTAATAATAAATCCGCATATTAGAATGATTTCTGAAGGATCATGTGACACCTAAGACTGGAGTAACAGCTGATAAAAATTCAGCATTTCATCACAGGAATAAATTCTATTTTAAAGTATGTTAAAATAAAAAACATTATTTTATATCGTAAAAACATTTTGCAATATTACTGTTTTTTTTCTCCGGTGCCCGGGCCCTAATTACACTTACTTCTTCCTTCAATTGTTGAGACTTAACATCTAGACTCCAACCATTTTTTAAATATAGTTCAAACACAAAAAAGTGTACTTATGCATGTGCCGGTGTTGATCAATGCAATAACGACTTCAAACAAACTCTATTCTAGGCAAATGTCTTTCTGACACACTATTTATGCACAACAACAAAACACAAAGACCTCAAAATGACGCTCAAACTGATATGTAGCTATTACAAATGTATTACACAATACTGTGTTAGTCTCTCACCTGTATAACGCATAGGGCAGAGATGTGCATTTGTGCTGTCTGAGAACAAGAAGCACTCTTTATTATTAAGGCAATATCCAAGAGGCCTATAACTTCTAGGGAAAATGTAAATGCAAATATGCATTATATTTTAAATAAACGTTTTAATTATGGCACACATTGTTATGCATGCATAACTAGGTGACACAAATGTAAACTGAAGAATATAGCAGGATACTGTGAACGAAATTAAAACTAGCGAGCAAATTTCTCTATTTGTGTTTCTACACAGATTCAATTAAGCAGATGTATAATTTAATGTGACAAACTGCAAGATGCCATCATCAGCCAGCATTTACATATAGAAAACAATTAAAGCTTGATCGGTTCACCTGCTGTTTCTTTATGTTTCTGTTTTTGGACTCTTAAAGCAGCAGTTTCTATTCACCCGGAAAAACAAGAAATGTCACTTGATTACTTTTCAACCTTAACTTAAACTCTGTTGAGACCTGACAGTGTAATCAGAAAATAAAAAGACAACAAGTCCCAGTGTGATCTTCACAGAAGGGGCAGTGCTGGTCCAATCATCCGCCACAGCCCACCATGGCTGGAGCACTCGGCTTCCAGGTGTCGGTGTGCGAGCGTGTGTGTGTTGGCAATGAGGTGCGTTTTACTCCAGTGCTGGAGGAATCCCATGCCGCAGCCAGCCCCTCTCCTCCCTCTCTCTCCGGCTGCCAGGGTAAACAAGCGAGGCCGTGTAAATACCACATCGCCTTATGATGGCTCAGACACGGGAGACGGAGGATCCCCCCGCTGCGGCAGCCAAGCTGACAGTCAGCCAGATGTGGAGGAGCTGCCCAGATAATACAGCACCACACACAGGATGTTCAGGCAGGGCTTTCACTGAATCCCTTGCCAATTCACACGTCGCTCAAACGCTCACATACATGTGCATGCAGATGAGCATCTGAACCAACAGCGTGAGTTCACTAACTCACTCTCTCACAGAACTGTCATAATTCCACAAACATCCAAGAACAAACACGGAAGAAACTTGTTCCTTGTTCCTATACTGTGTATGTTTTCCCTTTGAGCAGGTTCCAAGCATCCCACACTGTGTTTGTCTGTGAGTGTGGGAGTACGCGCACTCACGAAAGCGCATGGAGGCCCCAGGCACCCAGGCCCACATACATTGCTACACAGCTCAGCAATCACACCACTGCTCCTTACATGATGCAATTAAAGCAGAGCCCTTGCAGGACTGAACATGTTTACCCAGTGCTTCTCCACTTTGCTGGTGTAAAAATTGCACAATTATTATTTATTTTTTACATTGTTTTTCTCAGCCTAAAGCTGTAAATGTGAAAAATATGCTGCTCTGACATGTGTTTTTCATACTGTTGTTGTATAAATATATATATACACAATGGGGTTCAAAAGTCTGAGGCCACACTAAAAAATCTGAGATTCACAATCTAAAATAAACCTGAAAATAAAAAAAATAAAAAAACTTTTACTGCTGTGCAGCAATCGCGATTAATCGCATCCAAAATAAAAGTATTTGTTTACATAATATATGTGTGTGTACTGTGTACATTTATTATGTATATACATAAATACACACACGCATGGATATATTTAAGAACAATTTTGTTTATATACTAAATTTATTTATTATATTAATCTTATCAATAAAAATATATACATGTAAACATTTTCAAAACATACACTATATGTGTGTGTATTCATATATGCATAATAAATATACACAGTACATACATTTATTATGTAAACAAAAACTTCTATTTTGGATGTGATTAATTGCTAATAATCGTTCCACAGCACTACAGTATTTTGAATGAATAAGAAATAGAAATGTCAGTTGTGATATTGTGCATTTTGTTCAATAAATTTTTGCAACATTAAACCACACAAAATCAAACAAAATATTTTGCAATTTACGTAAACTTTACATTTTGATTTAAAACTAAAATTTTATATATCATTTAATGATATATATAATTTATATATCATTTACAATTATATTATTAATATGGTTATTGCTATTATTATTATTATTATTATTATTTTCACTATATCCTGGAGTCAGTCCCAGTTTTTTTTGGGCCACTGGTGGGAGGAAACACCCAGGACAGATGGCCAGTCCAATAATATTATTATTCAGTTCTATTCCAATAATATTGTTATTCAGTTATATTTTATTTGAACATTTTTTTTTTTATTATTTTACACCAAAATTTTAAAACTTCACTTTCAATCTGTGATATTGAGCATGCGAAAAACATCTTTGTTCAATTTGATACATTAAACCACGCAAAATCAAACTATAAAAAGTAAATTTTCCATTTGGATTCAAACCTAAAATTTTATGCAAACATTAATATATAATTTATAACACACATATAATTTTGTATTAATAATTCTAACAATATAAATATGTATTAGTAGCATGTAACAATAGCAATTTGTTATTGTTATTATTATTATTATCATTATTATTATTCACTAAAGTCCCAGCTCTTTTTCAGGCCACTGGGAAGAGGAAACACCCTGGACAGATGGCCAGTCCAATAATATTTATATATATATATTCAGTTATCTTATATTTTATTCTAAATGATAAATTTTCCATTTTGTATTAATAATTCCAACAATATGAATATATATTAGTAGCAGTAGTAGTAGTAATAAATTATTTATTTATTTAGTTAGTTTCTTTTTAATTATTATTAATCCATTCATTCACTAAATGCTGGAGCCAGTCCCAGCTATTTTTCGGGCCACTGGTGGGAGGAAACACCCTGGACATCCTGCCAGTCCAATAATATTATTATTTTTCAGTTGTCTTACATTTTATTCAACAACGTTTTTTTTTTATTATTTCACCAAAATTTTCAAACTTCACTTAATTTCCTGGATAAAACTTTGGTCTTACACTTCTGCATCCCCAGTGTGCTAAAATCAAACAAACAGAAAAATGCAATCATCTAATCTCTTTAAAAGGCCAGGCTCTTCAGGTTTGGCCTTTAAATAAGCCACAGCTGCAGAGATGGAAGAGGAAAAACAAGTTGTTTGCACTGCTTTGTAAATGTCTAAAGACTGTATCAAGTATATGAACTGTACAAAGTCTTTGCAAATTTATGGTTTGCATACAAATGCTAATCAAAACCTCGCTTTTATGTATGAAGTCTCACTCCTCGACAGAACAAAGAGGGCAGAACAAAGCCATCCGTGAGAGGGCCAGTGACAAGAGCGAAATTATGCAGTAGCATCTCTAGGACACCATCTCCTCATGTGTTCTTCAGTGCCTGGATGCAGATAGCACTGCAGGAGAAAGCTCATCCGGGATTCTGCTCGCCTGTGTTTCTGTGGAGAACCGGGCCCGTATTTCAAACTCTGCACTCCAATGCATCAACATCCAGAGTTTCACTACTCATCTTTAAACCGTGCACTGAGAAGTCTTTTCACTCAATACCACTTACTATCTTAAAGGTGGTGGAAGAGAGACACATTCCCTCTACAAAGAGCATAAGTCTGTGACGGAGCTCCGGCGGGCACGGGGAAGCGAGCATTAAGAGATGACAGGTATGTAAAGCGAACCTCTGAAGTGTCAGAAGATCCGAGCGCTGATGAGAAGACCAGCGACTCTGACAGCACATCTGAGACTTTCAAATCTGAACATCACATAACCGCTGTAACCGAGTTTAACGTACTCTCGCGCTGCTGCTAACATGTGTACACCTCGTATACCTGCTTGCATTTATCTGAGCGCGACGCAAAGATGCGGCGTGACTGGGTGTGTGTTTAGGGACAATAAAGCGAGAGCGTGAAACAAGCAGGTGTAGTGCAGAAAGGTAAAGGAACGAGGGACAAAATTATAACCTATCTGCCAGCGCAAATTAATGATGTAGCGGCGTCTTAATCACCTTTTGCTCTTGACAAAGTGCCAGGGGAATAATGATTAGCAGTAATATAAATGTAAGACTTCCATCTCTGAAGTTGGATGGTGAAATCAATGGCAGGCACAGAAACTGCTGCAGAGCAATCAATCACCTTAACTTTTCTGAATCCACTCGCAAGCCTTCCTCGCCTAAAGCAGCCCAGAGGGACTTACGGGAAGAGGAGACAAAGGCATGTCAATAGGGCCCGGTTTTCCATCAAATGTACTCCTTAATCACACACCCTTTAACGCTGTACGGTCTCCGACTCTCCTCTCCAAACCGATAGGCAGTTAGCTTGAGAAAGCACACATCTACCTACTCGCTGCTCTGAATGAGCCCTCATCTATCTCCGCCAAAGGCTCGGATCTCCATTAAAGAGTGTGTGGAGAGGTGGGGGAATGTTTACTCTTTATTGATGCTGTTGTCTCCATTGTCTTGGCTAGGCTTGAAAAAGCTCCAGTCATTACTTTCTCTTCACCCTCCTTCTCACTCCAGTCACTGCTCATCGCAAGTCATTGTTCAAACAATTAGCTCGATAAGACAAAGTGAGGGTGCAAAAGGATGTTACGGAGAAATTGAGAGCAAGCACCTTCAGCTGCTCATCTCATTCTGTAAAGCGCTACACCGGATTCATCCGAGAAAACAAAGGAGTCCGCAACTTCGGGCTCTTTTCAAAGTGTTTCACAAAGAAATTACAATAAAGCCTTTCTTTAGCACAACAAAATGCATCAAAACAACTAACTCGGGGTGTGAAGACAGTGCACTTTTGAAATGTGTCACTTCATCGGCTTCGGAGCCCAGCTGCACTTTCTGCGAACAAGTAGCATTTAACTTTCTGGGGCAATTAAACACGTTGCGCGGGACAATAAAGCTGCGAAACCGGCAAAGGGAAGTCTATGAATAAAGATAAAGCCAAAATTGTCATGACAATAACGAACTGGCGCCTACATCCCGTTTAAGATGACATGAAGGATATCCATCTTAATTGTTGTAATTACTGGACCCCCAGCAGCGAAGGTCTCCGAGTGTGGCAAACACACCCACGGGAGAACATCTTGTCTTCTGTCACTTCTGGTAAATGGCTCTTCTCTCTGACGAGCTCAGCTCGTCGCCTCTCCCCGTCTCCCACTCACACATCCAGCTTGATAGCAATTATTTTTGAGGCCATCCCTGGCAAAGCACATTATTTAGATTTTCACTTACAATCGAGTTAACTCGCAACTCTCCACCCCTCAGTGAGAAAACGAATCGCTTCATAAGGAGGGAAACGAATGATGTTTTCGGAGGTATTCGCCCAGATTTCTGCCATTTGTATTCTAAGTGCTTGTTTATGGGAACAGGGATCCGGGGCATATCCTTGGGAAAATGAGCTACTTTATACCATTTAAATATATTACAGCCAGAGGCTGTGCACATTTGAGGAAACATCTACGCAGACAGCAGTTAAAAGATACAGGGCGAGATGAATACCCAATGAGTGTGAGGGAACAATGCAATTTCGCAAGAAAGGTCAACTGAGGGTCACTACGTCAAACAGACTGCGCCCGTTCCTCTCCAACTGAGAAACCGTGTCATACGCCGATACTTTGTGGAAGGAATGCACAAGTTCTATTTTAAACTCCCCTGAAGCAGCATGTTTGCATCAAATCCTAAAGCTCGCTCCAGAAACGTCTACGAATGCTGCAGTGGCATTTTCCGTCTTTTGAGGCGAGGGGGGCTGATCAGATCTTCGGGCTGTTCCTCGCGTCTCATTCGCTTTCTTTTTGGGAGCGGATTCAATGGAAGCTCCGTCGAGCCATCATTTAGCCCTGCACCTGTCACTCAGTGGGTGAATGCTGGTTTAAAGTCTCACTGGTTGATGCTCTCTGACTCTGGATGACAGCTGCAAGGCGAATATTGAAGTTTCTCTGTTGGTCTTTGATGGAGTCTGTGTGAGTAAGCATCTGATTTCCCCCCGCACCTCGAGCCTAGAAATTGAATCCGACACACTCCAGCGCACACCTCCCGAATATGCGCTAAATCACACTATAAATATACATTATACACTACACTGACTGATACTGGTGTTCGGCTTAAAAGAAGACTTAATTCTCGCAGATTAGACCAACATCACATATAAAACCAAATGACAAGGAGAACTTTTTGGACTTGATGCATCTTTCTGAAGAGAGTGTAAAATTAAAACGCCGCGCTCAGAAATAGATCTTTTAAATACAGTTTTATGCAAAAGTTCGGAAACCTTTTGCAGAATCTGTGAAAATATGAATAATTTTGATTAAGATATTTTACAGAAAAGATGTTTACCAGCATCTTTCGCATATTTAAACCCTTTCCAGCTTTGACTGTATGATTTTGAGATCTATCTTTTCACACCGAGGACAACTGAGGGACTCAAACACAACTATTAAAAAAAGGTTCAAACATTCACTGATGCTC
Source organism: Labeo calbasu (assembly GCA_019740295.1). Classification (NCBI taxonomy): domain Eukaryota; kingdom Metazoa; phylum Chordata; class Actinopteri; order Cypriniformes; family Cyprinidae; genus Labeo; species Labeo calbasu. Next base: position 45,551 of record JAHKKF010513743.1, read on the forward strand.
CAGAAGGAAATGCATTAAGAGCTGGGGGGGTGAAAACTTTTTGAATTTGAAGATCAAGGTAAATTGTACTTAATTTGTCTTCTGGGAAACATGCACGTATCTTCTGTTGCTTTCAAAGGACAGTACTAAATGGAAAAAAAAAATATTTCAACAAAATAAGAAAAAAATTGGACATCTTCATCCTGTTCAAAAGTTTTCACCCCCCGGCTCTGAATGCATTGTGTTTCCTTCAGGAGCATCAGTGAGTGTTTGAACTTTTTTTAATAGTTGTGTTTGAGTCCCTCAATTGTCCTCAGTGTGAAAAGATGGATCACAAAATCATACAGTCACTGCTGGAAAGGGTTCAAATATGCAAATCTGCGGGACCTGGAGGATTTTTCTGAAGAACAGTGCTCAGTTTAACTGTTTAGAACAAACAAGGAACTCATGAACAACCATCACAAAACAAAAAACCTGTTGTAGATCATCCAGGTAACCACACACAGTATTAGGGACCAAGGGTTCCCAAACTTTTGCAGGGAGTTATTTGAATAATTTCAGCTATTTTTTGATCTTGTGGACTATATGTAAACATCCTTTATGTAAAATATCTTACTCAAGACAGTACTAAATAAAAAATAACATGCATTTTGTATGATCTCTCTTATTTTGTTATAATTCTTTACATTTTCACAGATTCTGCAAAGGGTTTCCAAACTTTTGCAAGAAACTGTAAGTATCTAAAGGCTTTTATAAATGAATACAGCACGGAAAGCTCAGAGTTACTGGTACGTATCAGAAGTACAGGAAGGTGTGTGTATGTGTGTTTGTACTGCATGGGGAGGTGGGGCTGGGGGTAATGCGTGTCAAGACACATTAGTCTTTAGCGCTAATGTTTCAGACAGACGGAAGGATGAATAGAAGGACGGATAGGCAAGCTGACAGTAGAGAGACACTAGCAAAGGAGGATGATGTGGTGAGGAAAATTCCCCCCAGGAATGGCAGCGTGGAGAGAGGAGTCTTCTCTATTTATAGAGGTGGGACTAGAGAGATGCTCGTGACAGCCATCCACTACCAAACCCACAGCCTAACTAAACCCCACAGAGCCCAGGAACAGCAAACCAGGGCTGCTCACTGCAGGTCAGTTAGAGATGATCACAACTTCAATAAATCATAATCACCATCACGCCAGTTTGCTCTTATAAGGCCCTCCGGGCAAACTCCTTTAGGGTCCTCCTGTTTACAGGAAAGTCATAATTTTTTAGAGCCATGCAGCTGGATAGCCCAAGGTGAATTGTCTGACCTGAAACAAATAGACATGCCATGTGCTCAAGGAGCCAAATATACACCCATTAAGGAGGCATATGAGGAGGCAAAGTCCCTGGGTTTTTTCCTTGGAACCAAAATTCTTAAATTCTTGAAATTTTCCATTATGTTCAGTCCACTCAAATTTGTACAAATTAATTGAGTTTAATCATTTTGTGTTGGGACTACATGAATCAAACTGGATGTGTAGCTCCCAGCATGTTTTGTTTAGAGAAATATGTTGACAAAAATGGTCATTTTAAGTTTTTAACGAAAGAAAATTACGTTAAGAGTCCTTAAACATGTAATGGCGAGTTATTTTCGAGATTTAGAAGAGGTTTGGAGATTAGACAAAGTTTTGAGTTTACCCCTGTGCAGAACTGTGCTAATGTCTAAATTTACAAACTCATACATGTTTAATTAATTTACAAATTGCTTAAAATAGCAGTGTCCAATAATCTGTAACAACATTAATATCTTTATAATTAGCCAGTGTATGAAATGGGCTGATAGTGAACATTCATGGAGAAATAATATTAAATTATTTCTCTAAGGTTCAGTCAAAGTTCCCATATTATTGTAAGATACTATAAACACTGATGGCCTGGGGGAAGAAAAAAAAAATCAGGAAAATGTAATCTCTTCACAGAAGGTTGAAAACACTGAAAAATTGTTGCACTCACACTGAAAAGTGGTTCAGCCTTCAACTATTCTTGCTTTGTGTTTTTTATCTAATGCAGTCAGTCAGATACAGCAATGCAATACAGAATCGCAAGAAGGAAATAAACAGAGTGGCATGTATGAAACAGCTATATCTGTTGCAGTTATATCATCCTACAGTAGATATAGTGTATGTTCAAGTACAATTTTTAGTGGGGTTGGGCGGTAGAAAAACAACAAATATGGCAAATTCTACACGCTGTTACATTTAGAGCTGTAAAATATCTCTTAATGGTTGGATATATAACACGCTTGTCATTCGCGCTGCAGATGCATTAATAAAGAAGTCATCTCGCCTAATTTAACTTCAGTCAACTTGTGGCCGAAAGCCAAGCGTGAACAGTGCCGGAGCCGACAGTAGCCCAGGGTCCTAATTATGAAAAGTAAAAGAATGATTAAGTTGAGTGCTGTTTAATGACTTTTAACACATTCATTTTGAAGACGCTGTGGGCGTACACTGGCTGACTGCAGATTTGAGTTTTAATTCACTCCCACATTCGCAGACCTGTAATCCACGCGCAGGTACGATTATCACTAGAAACACACACAAACATGCGGAAATATTCAGAATTATTCACATACAGCACAAGCATACAGTACTAACCGCCACGTGATCTATTCAAAATGGATGTCATGCTTGCATAAGCACATTCCCTGGGCTGTTTGCAAGACAGTATTAATTTGTTCTTTTTTTATTTGGTTGAATTACAATGTGCCTATACAAATTTTTAGAGTTCTGCAGTCCAAGGCTGTTTCTTTAATATTGCTGGATAGTTCAGTGCCAATGCCACTGGCCCCAAGAGTGGAATTGGGGCTGTTTCACATTCAGTTCACACCGATGAAAAAAATAATCATTACTGCTTCAGTCAATAATGAGACAAGGACATGGCAGACAGAAACAGGACAAAAGGAGACGGTTGTCTGTATTAAAAGACGTGCACGCGGTAATGGCAGTGTTCATCTAGAGCTAAACAGGGTGAAAGACGTGAGAGAGCAAAAAAGTTTTAAAGATTGACAGTTGAAAGAGAGTGTATAGTATTTTGTATCAATATACCAGAGTGCTGCTGCAAACCTTCAGCACAGGCAGAGCTCATGCCGGAAGCTTTCCACCGGCATTGGTCCAGAATACTCACTGATTTTTTTTTTTGCACTTAATACCAAATGCTTTTTCAAAATCACAGAATAGACAACTGCAAGTACAAGCCCAGATTAAATTTCACCATAGAAAAAAAGGAAAAAACAAACAACGATGGATTGTGAGATTTTGATGAAGCATGTTGTTGGGACCATTAAGATTTGCAATCTTTTGCATCTGAACTCTTCAAATATTTTCTAACAATATAAGTCTTTGCTATCTTTTTTTTTATCAATTTAACACATCCTTGCTGAATAAAAGTATTAATTTCTTTCAAAAAAAGAAAGAATAAAAATGCATTGACCCCAAACTTTTGAACGGTAGTGTATATTGTTAGAAAATATATATTTTTAAGTAAATGCGGTTCTTTTTAACCTGTTATTATTCAAAGAATCTTGAGAAAAATATCACAGGTTCCAATAAAATGTGTGCTTGGCAATAATTAATCGCGATTAATCGCATTCAAAATAAAAGTTTTTGTGTACATAATATATGTGTGTGCGCTGTGTATATGTATTACGTATATATAAATACACACATATGCATGTACATATTTATGAAAAATATGTTATGATTACATATTAAATATTTTGGTACTAAAATATAAATTATATGAATATAAATACACACACACACATATATATAGAATAAATTCTGTTCTTTTGAACTTTTTATTAATTAAAGAAAAAAAAAGTTTTCAAAAAAATATTTGGCAGCCCAACTGTTGCCAACATATATTATGTTGATGTGTATATATACACCTGGATATTGGTACTGGATATATATATATATAGCAGCACAACAGTTTCCAGCACTGATAATAAATCAGCATATTAGAATGATTTCTGAAGGATCACGTGACACTGAATACTGGAGTAATGATGCTGAAAATTCTCACAGGAATATATAAAATTTTCAAGTATATTAAAATAGATAAAACGTTACTTTAGATTGTGATAATATTTCACAAAATAATTTTCTGTATTTTTGATCATATAATATACATGGCACTTGAAATAAAATACACTTAAAATGAAATAAGCTAAAATAAAATATATATATACAAATATATATAAATAAAAAACTTTAAACTTATTTCAGCTAGATGCCAAGGCAATATTACCTAGTTCTGCTTAGTTTCTTTCTCTCTCTCTTTTTTTTTGGCTCTTTTCCATAAATGTCCAAATATTTCTTCAAGCACAATAAAATGAACCATTTCTTTATTCTGGATTGTAAGGTACATTTTCCCAACTGTCGTATTTTCATTATCTTTTTTAATAAAAGGTATATGGAACATCTGAGGTGGTTTTATAGCTTTGTTGGTCAAAATTACTCACAGCAAATGGCCGTCAGAGTGGAGTGCTGCGAGCTCCCTTTGGCAGCTCAGGAATCGCAGACACAGCAGCGCAGCTCATAACACACCTGGATTTACAGGTGTCTGACTGTCGCTGATGTCAGTTTACAAGCATACAAGCACTGGGGACGTGAGTCCGTCGAAAAGCAGCCTGTGACTAGTGGAGTGATGTGAGGAGATTAGAAACAGCGAAAACCACCTGCAAACTCCCATCTCTCTCTTTACATTCTCTGCCCACTCTACATTTTCTCTTCTACAGCTGTATAAACTGCCCAGCTCTACTAATTATGGATGATTTAGTCTGCCGTGGTGGGTTTAAGCCCCGTACAGATGCCTAGAAACTGCGCATTGGGCATTGCTCTACACAAGAGAGACAGAGACTTCCCACGACAAAAACAGAATTAACTAAGTGTGCAGTGTAGACTTAAGGCACCGACTGTCTATGATTAAATATGAATGTTTAAGGCACTGTGCTGTGCTGAGGGAACAAACAAACTGCGCGTTTGTATTAAGATTCCTATCGCTGGTCTGCAAACCCGTTATTCAGAGTGATAACCATCGAGCATCCTTTCATGGATGAGAATTTGACAGCACCGACTGATAAAAGTGCACTTCCAACAAAAAAAAAAATCTGACTGTTCACCGAGCCGTTAAACGTTAAACATCCTCCACACTTCTGTGCCCCCCAAACAGAGTTAATAAACAACTGCCCTTATAATTCATTTACTGTCTGTGCAAAAAGAGATAGGTTCATTTCCATTAATGAAATGCAGAGAGGGGAGAGAAGAAAAGGAAAAAAAAACAAAACAAAAAAAAAAAACAGATGATTATCTTTTTCCAAGCCGAGCTTCTTCCTGTCTGTAATGGCTCACTGTGTCTCTTGTGTTGGAGAAAACTGCACAAGCTTTCAAATGAAAATGAAGCCGGATATTCCACAGTGTATCAGTCAGTGTGGCAGAGTTTTGAAGATGCATGAAACAACCTGAGGCCATCAGCAGTTTTCAAACCGTGAGGGTCAGCAAAAAACCTCCTAGATTCTCTCGCCTCTCCCTTCCGCGAAAGCCAAAATCTTTAGAAAGACCAACAGCATCTGTTTGTTATTAAGATCGCTCTGTCCAATTCAAACCCACCTATTCAGAGAAGAGAAAAACAGATCTTCTGAGGCCTTGAATGCATGAATAAGATGAAGCTGCAACTATCCATCTTTTTTTTTTTCTAATTACACTTGAGAGACAAGTGCCATTTTCCTAGAACTTCGCCAATGCAAATGTACATTTCAGAGCAGCAATAGGTAGCAATAGGCTAAACTGACTTTGAAATGACATTAACATGAAAAATAGCAGGGATTAAAATGTCATCATTGACTATACAGAATATAGTGTGCTGCATACATCGTTTATGCTAGCATGGATTATTCAGTAGATATTGTACTGTAAGCTACTCATAATATTCATGTGACTTACGTACACTTAGCTACATGGGAAATTCTAAGGATATTTATGCCATATATCAAGACCGCGCTAAAGTTCAATGCCGCACGTACAAGAACCTTCGCAAGCCAATTTGTCTAGCAGCAACATCCACGAGAAGAATAAGCGCTACAGCTATTCAATTCATCCCTCTTGTGTGTAGCCCCTAACACTACATGCTGCAGTCTGAGAATTGTATTTTGACTCTGGCAAAAATATTTCATTTAAGTCAGAGCTGTATGGGGATGTCTTTGAAAGAAAACATGACAGCATTTTCATGTTTTGAGGAACGACAGATTTCAGCTCCAGAAGAAGTCCTTGAAAGTCGAACGGCAACAGCGCATGATAATGGGCTTATCTAAATTCCGAGGCCCATTTGTCTGACTAATTATTATTTCATTGACGAAGCAAGACAACACCTTGCTTGTCCTCTTTCATCCTCAGTGGTGTGCTAAAATGTTTGGGCAAATATTTGGGCAGTGTTATCATCATGCAGTGATGAAGACAGAACACTCGCCACAGAAGTCAAAAAGAAATGTGTTAACTGTGCCTTCACGAACCGATTAATTTACTGACTTGCATTTAAAAAGAGCAATCAGCTCCTCCATCCATAAAACGCAATAAAGCCAGACCATTGTTCTGTGGATAAAAGCCAATGGCGGTATCCACATCATTATGTTCCTTTGATATCCTGTTTTAATTGTTTCAAAGAAAAGAGACTCACAACTGCCAAACGCAGCGGGTTCAAGCTGTGGGCAAGCATATCAAGGACCCAAAAAAGACTAACACTCAAAGCGGTAAAAGCTCTCGATGTAATCAAGAGAATTAGCCACTCCCTGAATCAAACAGGCATGCTACAGACTTCAAGACGTCTACAGAGCAATAACCATTAGATCAAGCATCCATTTGACATCAGCAGATCAAGAAGCATGGTGTAATACTTCCCGAACACAAGGTAGATTCATCATCTCGGGCGACGCTAAGCGGTTTTAAACAAGGATCACAAGGAGAGGTCCACCTATAAACAATTACTTCATCCACTTCACATTTGAGCCCACAAATCCCTTTGTTTTCCCTCTCTCATGCAGAAAATTATTTGTGGGTTGGAGGAGTTGGACTGAATGAGCTGCAGGTTTAATTCACTGCCTTTCATTTCAAGAAGATTTTCCTCTCCCTGCCGGGGAACAAACAACCGCCATCCATCAAGGAGAATAAAACTTTTTAAATAGCTCTTCCTAAACACTGGGCTTAAGATAGCCAAATGTTAATAACCAGCTGATGAAAAATTCATCAGCCCAGAATAACACAATTCACCCAAATACCAGCCAAGTACACTATAATTAAAGTGATGCCACTCTGTTTTCATGAAAGACAGGTTTTGGAGAACAAAATCAAATTAAGACCACTGGAGGGTCCTGCAATTAATAAAACCATGCTTTTCCACTGATAAATAAAAGCAGAAATGGGTCATGATTATCAACAATTGGTCAATCAGGCTGATGATTACATTACATTACATTACAAAGAGATGCATACAAAAAAATAAAGACATTATTACTGTTCTTATTTTGAGTGATTTTGAACTAAACAACAATATACAATTATAACTTGTATTATAAAGGGATAATTCACACAAAAATGAAAATTCTGTCAACCATCTGTCATCGTTCCAAACACGTAAGACCTTCGTTCATCTTTCGAACACAAATTGAGATATGTTGATGAAATCCGAGACCTTCTGACCCTGCATAGACAGCAACACAACTGGCACGTTACAAGAACACTTTTTGTGCGCAAAGAAAACAAAAATAACGACTTTATTCGACAATTATGTCCCATGCTGGCAAAATAAGTCGGAATGAGCAAATTTTCAAAAATGCGTTATTTTTATTCTGACATTTTTATTAAAAAACCCTCAAAAAATGATATATGGCTTGTTGGAATCTGACAAAAAATGACTGAGCTACAGCCATTTGAAAGCGACAGAGTCAGCAGAGTTGATTTTGAGAAAAATCAAGTTAGTTTTCTGAAGATTCCAAAGTAAAACCACCAAGCAACACCAAGAATGCTGCACTTTGCATCAATATACCTACAACTTGTGTTGAGAAAACATACAAATAAAGATCATTTTAGATGTTTAATTGCTAGAAGAGGGCTTAATAGGGGTGTGCGATATTGACAAAAAAAATAATATCTCGATTCAGGGATTTTATCGATAACGATTATTAGATCATATTTTGCTGAGTGTGTTATTGTGCTGGTATCTTAAGGACTACCATGGACAGCTGACTCCTACATTTTTTGATATTCTTCATATTCTGTGGTGGTCAGATCACACTGACAGAAATTAATCTTTTTCAATAAGTTTAAATTGATTTTTACCTTTTATGGCCATTTTGATCTTTAAAAAGCCTTTTTTTAAAAAGTGTGCATTATCTTTTGAGTCAAATTCTTACATTTGATACCAAGCAAATGAAATCAGTATCAGCAAAATTAGTCTTTGCAATGCAAAGGCAACACAGAAGCTGCATCTGAAGTGGCATTTAGATGTATTTACACACTGTTTAACATAGGTCATGAATGCATTTAACCTGCAGTTACAAATGCATAAATAATGTTTTGATATTTTAAACATAAACGTTGAATACTGATATTTGAAATTATTAATAAAAATATATGTTAAGTGTGGAATTAAAGCCGCCAGTAGGTAGCAGCAAGTCACAGTTAATAAGTGAGTCATCGTGATGGAACCGATTCATTCAAACGGTTGAATCATTCAGGAACGAAACACCGTCATGTTGCTCCGAGACGCAAAACAGTGCAGTGGCTGTGTTGGAATAATTTTTGTTGGCAAAATAGAGGCAAAAACAGACAAAGTGTCTAAAACATATGTCTCTTAATTCTTGTCTATTTAACTGTTATAAAAAAAAATAAAAATAAAAAAATCAATATCACGTTTGTAATCATGGTAACTTTAGGAGAAAAAAAAACGGCACTCTTCGTGTGATATTGATTAACTATATTGAGTGGATAAGTGTATAGATAAATCTATACATTTTCTGTCCCCATGTCTTTTGTGATCATAAATCACTGTTAATGCGTATGCTTGTCTATACTTCACATAATGAGTGCACTGTACTCATTATGGTGTTCTGAATGTTTTTTGCAAAATACTTGATAATGTCGAACTGAACAAAAAAACAATTACGATATTATCGCAGTCGATATATGTCACACCCTTAGGACTTAATTAACTAATTTTTGTGAAAACCTCAAATTCGACCAAAACTTTTTCACTTTTTTTTGCTTGTAGCTTAGAATAAGATCATGCGCATTCCAACACATTTTGCCAGCACGGGTCACAATTTCTTTACACGCTGTTGGCACCGCCTCGTGATTAGCGCGCCGACATTTAGCGTCGTTGCACTGCGGGCGTCCCGAGTTCGAATCCCGGCTCGTGGAGCTTTCCCGATCCCACCACCATTTCGCTTCCTTTCTTACCTACACTATCCTATCTAAATAAAGGCATAAAAACTGCAAAAATATATCTTTATACGCAGGAGCCAGCTTTCTGACATCGTGATACTCTCACGTATGTGCGTCGATGAAACGGAATAGAAGAAATTTCTGAACAAAGTCGTTATTTTTGTTTTCTTCGAGCTTCATAAAATTACGGCTGAACCACTGATGTCACACTGACTAATTTAATGATGTCCTAACTACCTTTCTGGGCCTTGAACATGGTAGTTGTGTTGCTGTCTATGGAGTATCGGAAAACTCTCGGATTCCATCAAAAATATCTTAATTTGTGTTCCAAAGATGAAAGAAGGTCTTATGGGTTCGGAACGACACAACCATTTTTGGGTGAACTATCCCTTTAACCAACATGACCCATGTATGCACAGTTATATACAGACACATATTCAAAAGATCAGTCCGTTTAGAAAAGTAGCAGCCTAACACATGTGACTTCAGTGTTGAGTAACAGGAAGTGGAAGCTATAGAAAAAGAACATACACGCCTGGCCAATGCAGCACATTACTATGCAGCAAGTCGCTCCGTACAGTAGTGGCCGGGAATCACCCCTGTGAGGATTAAATTCAGTGAGCTGAGAGAAAGGGAAAGGTGGTGGTTGTGAAATAAGAGAGTCCAGCGCTCCCTCCGTCCTGTTCTCTGCCTCTCTCTCTTTTTTTCCATCTTAGAGTGAATAGGCAGAGGACGCCTCGTTGATTTTACTGCACGCCATCAGAAGCTCCACAAAATCCGGCAGAGGTCTGGAGGCCAGGCAGAAAAATAAAGCGAGGGATGAAAAACTCAAGAGCGGTTGAGTTTACGCGAAAGGGAGGGAGTGGACATCCGAGGCAGACAGACAGGAGAGCAGGGCATTCCTCTTCCCATCTGTAGGCCTGAAGGCAGGAAGCAGGGGCATGGGATATGGCTCATTACACCCAGCCTTCTCTTATCACTGCCACTCTCCATGGAGTCATACCCAAACACAGCTAGCAGGGCACTTCAATTCCCTCTCTCGCTCACGCACACATACACACGTTCCCCTTTCGCCGCCACAGATGCTAGGTCTCAGAACACCGCACATCATTATGCCATAATACAATTTGAGCAATCCATGCCTAAAGGACGTTCCCTTTTGAACGCACAGCAAATAACCGAGCCGTTCCTTTATGTTCTTAACAGACAGCAACAATTTTCAGACTCTATGTCACAGAGATCCACTGACATGAAGATTGGCCATTGTGACGCACACATTCGCTTCCATTTGTGTTCTGAAGCACAAACATTATATAGGAAATTGCTTTGAGTCTCGTAACCTTTGTCATTTCAATAGCATACATTTTATTACACTGCGGTGCGTATATAGTTTATCACAGAGGCCTTTTGCACAAAGCACAACTGCTGCATTGTCAGGCCTAGACATGACAGCCAATCATCTTTCAGAAGCCATTATGATGATCAAGTCCATTATAATGACACAACATCTGGAACAAAGACCTCTAATAGCCAACAGCTGCCGGGTGGAATGACAGCAATTAGTGAGACATTGACACTACACTCACCCTCTGCTGAAGTGGACAGTGTAATTTAAAGCTAGCCTTCACAAACTTTTGAGAATTAATTATTAATCAAATGAGAGAATAATTTGTCTATCTATTTGTAATAGATAGAAGAGTCTATTAAAATAAGCCTGTTCAAGACAGGCGTCTTTATTGAAAAGCTAACCTTGGTTGCATGATTCATATAAACCATGAAATGTATTACATTTTAAAAATGAGGACCATTAAGTACAACAACAGTTGGCTGAGGCTTTAATAAATTTAGCAACAATGTACAAATGAGCTCGGACAGGAGTCAGGACTTCACTCCAGAGCCACTAAAAGCATCTGTGTGATCAGGCTACCCAAAGTTAGAAGAAAGACGGCGGAAATTGGGCATCACCAGCTTGTATTGATTTGTAGAGGACTGGAAGAGACACTAGTGACTAGTCAATGAAGGTCTACTAAAAAGCCTGAGGCAGACTTTGAAAGTGTCAGTGAACTGTGTAAGTGGCCTGTTGAGGACAAACTGGATTACAGGAATATGGAATATTACATGAAGAGAAGCTTCTAACAACAAGCAATCCATTGTTTTGTTAAATGTAATTGAACGTAACAACAAAATCATGTAATGTATTCCTGTAACGGCAAAGGAAAATATTCAGCAGCCATTCTTCAGTGTCACAAGATCCTTCAGAATCATTCTAACATGTTGCTCAAGAAACATTTATAATTATTATGTTGAAAACAGCTGTGCTGCTTAATTTTTGTGGGAACTTTTTGGTACTTTTTTTACGATTCTTTGATTAATAGAAAGTATTTGCAAAAGCAAAGATTCAGCATATCAGAATGATTTTTGAAGGTTCATGTGCCACTGAAGACTGGAGTAACAGCTGCTAAAAATTCAGCTTTGACAATACAAGAATAAATTACATTTAAAAAATAAATTAAATAGAAAACAGCTGCAATCGAATCATTGAATCTGGGTTTCTGCGCACCTTATTATGCACAACGCTAATTAAGAAACTACATAAATGCATGTGGAAGAAAAGATATCAGGAACTACTTTTTGTAATAAACCATCTCCTAAAGCCTCCCTGCAAAACATCTAGGACAATTAAACATGAATGAAAAAAACAGAGACAGAAAAACATGGTTATTAACTGCCTCTGTAGGTCTTTGGCGATCATTAATAAATATAATTACACCAAACAAAGAAGTCCAATGGTGTAACGTCAGCAACAGACAAAGACCCAATTTTATTATCACGAACCATTAATTACATCTAATGAAAGAAGATATAAGGATGGGGAAAACTAAACCCTGTTTCCTTTTTTCTTCCTCTTCCTTCTCCTCCATGCAAGTTCTTTTATCAGCACAACAGGGGCATTTATTTTCTCACATACACATTCAGTCACAGATGTGACATTCTGCTTTATGCCTTCACTTTACTTACAGTATAATTAGCACCGAGCAACGATTAATTGTGATTAATCACATCCAAAATAAAAGTTTTTTTATATACAATATATATGTGAGTACTTTTTTAGATTTATTATTATTATTATTTATTATTAAAAAGAAACACACATACAGTATATATTTGGAAAATATTTATATTCATATAATTGATATTATATATAAAGTACAGCTGTCAAATGATTAATTGCGATTAACCGCATACAAAATAAAAGTATGAGTTTCCCTAAGATATGTGTGTGTACTGTATTTCATTATTATGTATATATAAATACAAACACATTCACGTATATATTTAAGAGATATTTACAAGTATATTTATTTATTATAATTGTATATAATTTATATTATATATATAAATAAAAATATTTTGTACATAACATATTTCTCTTAAATATACACATTAATTTATATACATAGTATATATACATAATAATAAATACACACACTACACACATATATTAAGCAAACTCATTTTGTATGCGATTAATCGTGATTAATCACGATTAATCGCTTGACAGCCCTAATATAAACATATTTAACATATAAACATAACACTTTTCTTAAATATATACTGTACATGCATGTGTGTGTGTATTCATATATACATAATAAATACACACAGTACACACACAAATATTATGTACACAAAAACTTTTCTTTTGCATGAGAGTAATCGCGATTAACCATTGCCCAGCACTAATATATAATGGTTGACATCATTGGAAGTGTTTAGCTGTTTTAGAAATATATTAGCAGTTTCAAAGATTCTTCGTATTTTCACATAAGCGATCTGTAGATATGCCAACCTGAAAAACAAAACCCCCAAAAATCCCAGGTAGAAAATAAAAAGCTATGGTATGCCAAAAGAATGGCATTAGCATGCTGAGTTTTGGGAATAGCTAAAAAAGAATCCAGATCATCTGTAGTCGACACTCCAACTGCACTATTCCACAGAGACCGTGACAAAGAGTGTAAAAAAGCCCAACTACTGTAATTGGTTTTAAAAATGGTGGAATTCATTACCGTTGTGCTGCATGTTCAGAAATGCAAACAGGAAAGAAAAAACAGTCACTGGAGGCTTGAACTGATCTGCTTAAATAAAAGCCATAGGGAGATGAAAGGCATAATTCAAATGACAATTTTAGCAGCCTTAGCTCATTTATAACAGAAAGTTGAATATGTTGTGAGTGTAATTGGCATATGATATCAGCTCTCTCTTCTACCGTCGCCTTCTCTTTTGTTCTACCGGCAGGATAGAGACTATGAGAATGGCCAACATCCAAAAATAGATGAAGAAAAGTATACCTGACGTCTTTCCAGAGTAAAACAGGCACCAATCACAAAGAGACACTTTTGCACAGTTCAAAACAGAAACAGGTCAACCTCCAGTCAACTTACAGCAACGTCAAATAACTAAAGTCATCGGTTCAGCTCACCGGATGGTCAATCTTATCCACCTTTTTCTTTAACGCGGAAGTAAGCCTATGGGTGGGACTTATAGGGAAACTATTTCCTAAAGGGAAATAATGAATTTCCTTTTATAATGGGTGTGTATTTATATATACATAATAATTACACACAGTACACACATATATTAGGCAAACTCAAACTTTTATTTTGTGTGCGATTAATCACGATTAATCACGATTAATCGCTTGACAGCCCTAATATAAACATATTAAACACTTTTCTTAAATATATACTTTACATGCATGTGTGTGTGTATTCATATATACTTAATAAAAAACACACAGTACACACAAATATATTGTGTACACAAAAACTTTTCTTTTGCATGAGAGTAATTGCGATTAATCGTTGCGCAGCACTAATATATAATGGTTGACATCACTGGAAGTGTTCAGCTGTTTTAGACAAAGCCTATGGGTGAGACTTATAGGGAAAATATTTCCTATAGGGAAATAATGAAAAGAATAACAACGTGCAGTAAACTGTTTGCACTATAAACCAATGTGTTCATAATTAAGATAACACATTAAAATAATATGGTAAGACACACCAATTAGCAATATCAAGAGGCAAAACGAGCCGTTTTGTACAGCTAAAAACAGCTGGACGCAGATGAGACCAGAAGTCGTACGAAAAAGTTGGATAGTAACCATCAGTTTTATCCACACACTAACCCGACAAACAGAGTTTCATGTTTTCATTTAAAATAACAGTCACATCTCATTAAGTCTACAGATCTGATCTGTGAGGGAAAATCTGTATTTGTATTTAGACTTAATATGTGTCCTTATTTGATTCAGAAGAATTTGGCACAGCCACCCGAAGAAAGAAGCGATAGCATATGGCTAAGTTTAAAAATTAATGTGCAGTGTTAGAGAGAGCACCTGAACCACGGAAAGGTGGAGGGGCAGCATGTGGATGTGAGAGAGAGAGAGAAAGAAAGAACGAAACACCTTTACCACTCTGACATTGAGTGACGAGAAAAAAATTCACAAAATACAGGGTGAGAGACGAGATGACTTGCTAACAGTACAGTTAGACTTTGCATGAACACATGTTACTTCTAGAAGAGCTAGTTGAATGGAATTAGCTTGACAATGTGTTGTCAGCAGCATGTTTTATGACATGATGAGACCAGAGGCGCCAGTATAAATTATTCAGATGTGATTGCATAAGCAGGATGTCGATGAGGGGTGAGGCAGCTCGAGCCACCAAGCATCCAACAGGAGCTCGAAAAACAGAAGTCTGTCAACAGCCCTTAAATTCATGAAATTTGAACACACACACACACTTTTCGTGAATCAAAAAATAAGGACACATAAAAGTATCGATCTAGTGAAAGTCCATATGAATACTGTTGGTAGGTTTCAGTTACTTCCCCTCTTTAAAGATCAAACCTCTAACAAATGGCATTGTAGCCAGAAACTGTGGTGTGCAGGTCTGAGAGAAACCCATTAGGTCAATTCCATGGCAACAACGTGTCTTTTTTCTCCATCTCTCACACACACACTGCTGTGGAACTTCATTTTGAGGATACTGACTGCCATCTAGTGGCCATTGGGATTTTCTCAAAGCATGCACTGCACCATCTTGATCCAACTTCTAGCCTCTCTGGAAACGGACAGTTAATCATATAGATTTATACACAGGCATGACAAGACTGAAAATGTGCAAACAGCATCTCAACTATAAATACACTGAAGGAAGAAAGCAAGGAAAAAAACTACCAGGAAAAGCTGACGTTTAGAGAACACAATCAAGAGCAAATAAAACTAAAACGCAGCCATCTTGAAGGGTTTATTTCTCCAGAGCCCCCTTGAGAAAAAGTGCAAGGCAGACTAAACGGTTTGTGACCCATCCTTGATCAAACCACAAATCGTTAGGTATGGCCATTTGGGGAAGAGCTTAAAGTGTGTTTGATGAGCAGATAATGACGGCTCACTGCTGAGCGTCCAAGGATGACGACCATAAAATGTGCAGCCACGAGACAAGCGCCACACCTTATTAGTGCTGTGATTTGCCGACGGGGAGTCTCGAAAGGAGACGTTGGCGTTTTAAAGCAAAGCCGTACTGAATCAACCAGGTACTAGTCCAGCATCTCTTTGACTCCTACCCAATAAGCTAACGAGGCTGAAATAAACGCAGCGAAATAAAACCAAGAGAAATTCGTGAGCAGTCCCAACACACTCCAGTTCCCAAGCTGTCTGCGTTTACCCTTAAATGTGGCCATACTGTGTTCATGGCTTTATGGTTCAAATGAAATTATCTAGGCGACCGTCCTAATTGTGAGAAAAGAGCTGTCTAGAAACCACAGAGCATGTGCCAGACCTAAACGCCTAAAGTTAACGAGGTAACTTTGGGAAAGAAACACAGACCGCAGAACTACTTTCATTAAGCTAAAAAAGAAAAGCAGGACTCGTACGGCTAAAGTGATGACACTGATGTCTTCGGTTTAGACTGTGGTAAAAATATGCTATGTGCTATAAATACATCACATCTAAGACTTGAAAAGGGCAAGAACGTGAGGAAACGGTGTTGAAAGGTGGTCAAGGAGAGTGACGGGATGAGCCATTACCAGATCTTCTGACCTCATAATGACGCCAGAACACGAGGTCACATCTCGCACTCAAGAGTTTAGAGCGGGACGAGGAAACTAATAACATCTAGGTGGACGGAAGGGTGATCTGATTGACCGCTGGAATGAAAAAAAGAGACAATCGAGGCAGGACAAGGGAATATATTGCACTAGAGCAGCAAAGACGAACACCAAATGGGCTCCTCTCATACAGAAGTGGCGTACAATCAAGCACACACGCGCCTACACACAAACAGGGCCCAGCTCTTTTCCCTTTAATACGAGAACACCATGTCCACTCTTGGCTCCCTTTCATCTTCTCTTCATCATAATGAGATCCTGCTCCCCTCTTTTGAAGGCAGGAGCGCTGATTGTTTGTTTCCCATTGAAAGGAAGGCCACGTGGCATAATGCAGCAGTCAGTCAGCAGGCAATGAGACCTTTTCTGTCACCGGTGGGAGCCGGTATTGACATACGCCGCCAGTCTATCAGGTCGCAATTCTTTACGCACATTCTAGACTGCGTGTCCTATATGACAAGACATTCATCCTTCTGATGCGTATGCATTCCCTGCCATGACTTACAAAAGACTTCTGAGAGCTTGCGTGCGATATAACTTTCCGCGAAGAGAGAGAGAGAGCGTGTCAAAATGTCTGACTGATGCTGGAAGCACATTTATTAGTGTCGGCTATCATGAAGAGTAGCTTAAACACAAAACAAAACTGTAGGCCGGCTTTATATTAAGGTTTGATAAAATAAATGCTACTTTTAAGTCCTGCCGCTTCCCATATAAAATCAGTAAACCTAGACAGGGTCGGTGAAATACAAACAACTCCAGTCCCTGAAAGCACTGGAAATAGTATTAAAGGTAAATCAATCGTATCGTACTTGACATTTCTATATTAGCACTTGACTGAATGGCATTAAAATTGTATGCGAGGTTGCGGTTGCACCAAGCAAGCAACTGAAGAATCAGTCGAGACCCCACAGGAGATGAGGTTAGGTGTTGCGATGAATATTGTGCTAGTGTCAATCCGATTTCAACCCGGAGAAACTTCAATATGCCTGAGCTTGGAGACGCAAACAAAACTGAAATTCGTAGGTCTCAGAGTTGATCCCTGGGATACAGCAACAGGACCTACTCAGTCTCCTAGATGCAGAGTCTGAGCGGCTTTTGTGATGAAAAGGGGCAGAAATAAAAGACCTTCATAAAGCTTGAGAAGGTCTTGTATTATAACCCAGCTCAACCTTATAGGTCAATTACTAACATCTCGGCTGCTATTCCACTAACTTGCATTAAAGGAATTTTTGCTGTAATTGTAACTCCTACGTCGGTTTTCACAGCAAATTAATTTCTATCAGCACTTTATTAGTGGTGTTTTCTAAGTTAGAAAAACTATTATACTATCCAGTAATAAACTTCATAACTCATCCCCCAATCATCTGCGCTGTAGGCATGAATGATACCTTAAAAATCACATAGCTTGTTAGCGAGAGAGGTGCAACTACTTTTCTAAGAAATCAGACTTACAATTTTCACCTAGAGGATGATAAAATTGTTGGGAAAAAACTCACAGACTTACACTAAAGAATACATGAATATCTAAAGACATGAATATCATTGAGCTATCACTTGAATATCACTTAGACTTGTGTCTGGCTTGGGCTTATTATGCAACCACCTAATAACCAACCAGAACACCCTAGCAATGCATTAATGCATTAACAATTATATGCATTAACAACTATAACACTTTAGCATCCACATAGCAACACCCTGGCCAAACACCTCAGTATTATGTATTATAAATATATATATGGGTTATTCTCACGAAAACGCAGTTTCAAAGATTTCAAACACTAATTTTTAAAAAATGTTTATATAAACAAATTTTCTTTTGAAACATTAAGAGCAA
>JAHKKF010513744.1:0-20613 GCA_019740295.1 Labeo calbasu
TATATATATATATATATATATATATATATATATATATATATATATACACACACACACACACACACACACACACATAAGGGCAGTCGAATGATTAATCGCGATTAATCGAATACAAAATAAAAGTTTGAGTTTGCCTAATATATGTGTGTGTACTGTGTGTAATTATATATATATATTTATAAATGAATACAAACACATTCATCTATATATTTAAGAAATATTTACAAGTATATATATTTATTATAATTTTTATATAATTTATATTATATATAAATAACATATTTTTTACATAACATATTTCTCTTAAATATATACATTAATTTGTGCGTATTTATGTATGCATAATAATTACACATAGTACACAGAGAAATATAAGGCAAACTCAAACTTTTATTTTGTATGCGATTAATCGCGATTAATCGTTTGACCAGCTCTAACATATACACACATATACACATATATATATATATATATATATATACATATATACATATATACATACATACATACACACACATATACATATACATACATATAAAAACAAAAAGAAAAATGACACAAAAAAGAACAGATAAAATGACAAAAACAGAATGATAAAAAACAGAACTACTGAAAGAATGATAGAATTTAAAACAACAGAAAGCAACAGAAAGATACACAGAACAACACACAGAATGAAACAACATGAACATAGATATTAACAGACAGAATGACATGATAGAATATCGACTGACAAAAAGAATGACAGATAGGGAATTTAGAACAATAGAAAGAAATAAAAAGATATGAAGAACAATAGACAAAACAGAACGAATAAATGATAGAAAAAAGATCAAAACAATAAAAGGTAACTGAAAAGCATTCGTATGAGACCGAAAGGATAGGACATGCGTAACGTCCCATCGGCCCCCTTGTGGCCAAACGAGCGTCGTACAGACAGACTGTTTTCTCTGGACTGATTGCCGCTTGGATCAGGGCAGATTGTTCAAACAGCAGCAGCTGCTGGGAAAGGTTAGCCAGTTCAGATTCCAAGGCCTCAACGTGCAAAAACAAAACTCGAAACCTCTGCTTTCCCCCTCCGTCTCCCTCTCTCCCTCTCTTTCTCCTGCTCCCTCCATGTTCAGCAGCACTGGGAAGGAATGTATTTTGGAAACAGGCTTTGATTTGTATGACTGAGCTGGAAATGACACGGACCCGACCACGAGCCGGTTTGGATATACGGGCTCCGTTGGGTTACAGCAGGTGCCGCCGCTTTCAGGAAGCACTGGAGTGTCGTATGCGTGAGAGAGACGGAGAAAGAGAGGCTGTGCTTCCTTCTGATAGGATCACGTCTACCTCCACCCACCACAATAAACTCCGTAACAGCCATGTGTGAGAGCCAAGGACAGAGAGGAACGGGACCAGCTTACTCACCCTTATGTCATCCAAGATGTAGATGGGTTTGTTTCTTAATCGAAACAGATTTGGAGAAAAGTAGCATTACATCATTTGCTCACCAATGGATCCTCTGCAGTGAATGGGTGCCGTCAGAATCAGTTAATGTCTTGAGAAGCCAAAAGCTGTGTGTTTGTAAGAAACAAATCCAACATTCAGGTGTTTTTAACTTAAAACCATTGCTTCCAGCTAAAATTCAAGTCCTCTATCTATAATATCACTTCTGCCGGTGGAAAAAGTCCATCGTCTGATGCCTTCTCACATAAAAATGAGAGAAATCCACAAAAATCCACAATGTTTTGTCTTGTAAACTGTGCTTGATCTGTGCAGATTTCTCTCCTGATTCAGACGAGACCACTTTTTCACTGGTGAAAGTAATATGAACTAATTTATAACAAACATTTTCACCAGATGTTAACTAATGGAATGGACTGGTGTGGATTACTTGTGGATTATTTAGATTTTTTATTTTTTCAGCTGTTTTGAATCATTCTGACGGCACCCATTCACATCCATTGGTGAGCAAGAGATGGAATGCTACATTCTCCATTTTTTTAGGGTGAACTATTCCTTTAAGTTTGCTTGTTTTGTCAAGGCTGTGCATTCACAACCTCACTGAAAACATATCCAAATGTGTCTCCATGTGTGAAAAACTATAATTCACGTGGCCTGTGGTTATGAGCACACCCAGACGGAGGGGAACACGCGCATACACACACACACAACACAGGAAAAGACATAAAGCAAACACACGCATCAGCTGAACAAACACTTCTGCTGCATAATAAATGCTTCACTTTACACCCCAATGCCTCCTGCAGGGAATTAATGAACCCCTCAACACACACACACTCTTCGGAAGATTTCTTTAAGACTCGAAATGAACCTGTGGTGCACATTTAGCAACGGCCGTCTGGTGGCTTTAAATAGAGGCTACCAAAATGAATGTGCAAGTTATTTTTATACATTTTTATATTAAGTCTATAATGTATGGAAGCCCATTTCAGCCACTGAATGAAAATAAAAAAGGTTATTGCAACTTATCTCACAATTCTGAGTTTTTTTTATTAGAATTGCATGATATAAACTCGCAATTCTGACTTTTTTTCCTCAGAATTGTGAGATATAAACTTGCAATTCTAAAAAATAAAGTCAGAATTGTGATATAAACTCGCAATTCTGAGAAATGAACGCGCAACTGCATGATATAAAGTCAGAATTCTGAGATATAAACTCCCAATTTTGAGAAATGAAATCAGAATTGAGATATAAACTCGCTGTTCTGTGAACGCCAGTCTTTTTTCCCCTCAGAACACTGCATAACTCGCAATTGCGAGTTTATATCTCACAATTCTAAGAAAAAAAGTCGGAATTGTGAGATACAAAGTTGCAATTCCGAGAAAAAGTTTATATCTCGCAACTCTGACTTTAATTCTTGCAACTGTGAGTTTATATCCCGCAAATCGGACTTTATATCTAGCAATTCTGACTTCATAACTTGCAACTGTGCGTTTATATCTCAAAGTACTATGAAAAAAAAGTCAGAATTGCGAGATAAAAAGTCGCAATTACCTTTTTTAGTTTTTAACTCAGTGGTGAAAACGGGTTTCCACAATAATGTGAGGTTCAAAAAGGAACCGAAAATCATCAATGTACACTAAATTAAATCATTATAGATATTTATAAGTTAATATTCATACAATACCATTTGAAAGACTAATATATAAGATGTTTCTGCTCACCAGGGCTGCATTTATTTGATTAAAAATACAGTAAAAAAAATTAAAATTGTGAAATATTATTACAATTTCAAATAACTGTTTTATACTTGCATATGTTTTAAAATATAATTTATTTCTGTGACACAAAGCTGAATTTTCAGCATCATTACTCCAGTCTTAAGTGTCACATGATCCTTCAGAAATCATTGTAATATGTTGATTTGCTGCTTAAGAAACGTTTCTTATTACTAATTTAAAAAATTGTGCTGCTTCATATTTTTGTGTGATATATATAGTTTTTTTTCTGGATACTTGTATAATAAATAGGAAATGACCCCAAATGGTAGTTTGCATGGTAGTATAAATAGCAATGATTTAAATGGTTAGCTCACTTTTATACCGTTTACAGCAACTGGTCACAAGATATTTTCAAAGAAAGCCATACAGGTTTGAAACAACAAGAGGGTGTGTAAATGATGACAGAATTGCCATTTTTGGATGCATTTCTCTTTTAAGCTTTCAGCAGACATGCTAGTTGTATATATATGTGCATTTGGGTGTTTCTAGGGTGGCCACATTATCTCAGAGTTCAGTAAATGTCAACTTTCTATAAAAAAAACAAAGCAGAAGTGTGATGCTGATGGTGTTGGTAGATGACGGCTGGTTCACGCACAAAAACAGGAATAAGAGCCAAAAATATATGCAAAACACACACATCTTACATGAATCTGCTCTCACCTCTTTCCTCACATTTACTTGTACAAAACAATACAACAATGACAAACTGCGGGGAAAACCCACAGCCGATCTTGAAAGCAGAAAATCCCCTCTTTTGTTCTTCTGAGATGCCGTTATACATTTAAGGCAAAATAAGGATTAAAAGAGAGACCGACTTGAAATAGGATCATGATGCAATGTGAAATCAGAGGTTTCTACGCAAAAACCGTGTTGCAACAGATCTTGCGATTCAAGTTTGAAACTGGGTTGAATTTAAAGAAACAATTCAAGCTTTTTTTTTTTTATGGAAATGTGCACTGCGCTTAAAACAAAAGAGTGCTCCAGGTTTCACAAAAATATTTTTGAATCAGTAAAAAAGTCACACACACACAAAATAAAAATAACAACAAAAAATAAAATAAAAATAGCAAAACGGTTCAAATAAATAAAACAAACCAGCCAAACAAACTGAAATATCTAATACAATAAAATCTATATAAATTGCGCATTTTCAAACGTACATTTTAAAGGTCCTTGTAATGACATGTTAGTAAAAAAAAATGGTGATTTGTATAAAAGCATTTGTTAAATGAATATTTGCAAACGTAAGTTGCTTGGGAACTATAAATAAGCAAGAGTTTAGCTAATAAAATATACTAATGGATGAAATAATTATTTCTTATTAATAATACTATATTTAATCATGCATTGAATAATGGTGTCTTCTATTTGTGTTGCTGCAAAATACGTGACTTTTATAAGAGTGACTTATCACGGATAAAGGGGTGTAAGATATTTCACTTTGTCACCTTTAAAGGTGTTTTGTTTTAGTTTTGTTAATCTGTTTCACTTTCATGTGAATTAGTTTAAAAAAAATACAATAAAGCAGAAACGGCAAAGCAATAAACTTTTAAAACGCTATATTTAATTATATAAAATGACGTGTGTGGAAACATTTCTGACATAAATAGAAGCCTCATATTTTTGCTTTACACTCTCTTGAATGCATGACCCACTGACTACCATTGGAAGTGCGTTACTTTAATTGTGATTTCAGCTTGTGAAATACATGAAAACACTTTGGGACGAACCAAAGTGTTTGCTTTTTTAAGGTAACTGATATTACCATAAGCTTAATTTGTACTGAATCTGAAATATTCCTTTATTGTGGACCACCAAAAATCCAAATTGAGGTTTATAAAGCAGGGGGCGCTATGGAGCAACTGCCACAGACAGCAAAATGAACCTGGAAACACTGGAAACACTTATGATGAGGAAAAAAATGTGCAAGGAAAAGAAAAATTGGAGAAGACAGGAAAAAATAAGTCCTTAAATCCGCCATGACAGCAATGGAATATATATCCAAGAATATAAATGGAACAATGGAACATTGAAATATGGCTGATCAGACTGCTCTCATTAATAATCAAGTCATAGATGTACAGCTATAGAATATTGACTGTAACCAAGGTTACGGCTCAGCCAATAGGAGATGAGGAGAGGGGCTGTAGTGGGCCCGTCGTTCGGCAGCTGGTGGAGCCTGAAGCGCAGACTCTCCATCTATCAATAATTTAAGCCAGATTCTCTCTCTCGCTCTCATTCAGACTGCATTCATATAGCTCACGGACAAGCACAAAGCGGGTGGAACACAGATGATGTCCTCCGGTAAAAACAGGAGGAGACTATTATTTAGAGAAGATACAAAGCTAATAGTTGCGTTATGAGACGTATGAGACCTGAACAAGAGGAAAAATGCAGGTCTGGTCTGATCGTGAGTGAAAGAACAGAAATGAGAGAGAAAGATCTGAACAACAGATGAACCAATCAGATACAAACTTTTAAAAAAAAAAATTAACAAAATGACTGATATATGCAAACCTGTAACGTGAAGTGGCTTTAGATAAAAATTAGCGCTGTCAAGCATTCAAAATAAAAGTTTTTTTTACATAATATAGCTGTATACTGTGCATATTTATTATGTATATATAAATACACACACATACAGTATACATTTTTATATATGTATGTATTTACATGTATATATTTATATTCATATAATTAATATTTTAATAAAAAATTTTTTTATATATAAACGTAAATATATTTGCATGTGTATTTATATATACATAATATACACAGTACACACACATATTACGTAAAGAAAAAGTTTATTTAGAATTATAAAAATACTAATAACAACACTAAACACTAATAAAAATAGAATTAAATTTAAAGCAAACCAGGGTTATTATAGAAAACCCTTTTGTTACTTAAAATAAATTTTAACTCTAAAAAAGTTAAAAACAATATAGACATTGAACAAACAAATAGTAATAAAAATGGCAAAAACAAACTGTCGAAAAGCAAACAAAAGCAAATACAATTAATATAGTACTGACTAAAATTAAAAGGAAACAAAATATATAAAAAATTTAATATTAATTAAAACTATAATAGTAATTTAATGATAGTAAGACTGATGGGAATAACATAAAATAAGATTAAAAATAAATACAAAATTAGTAAAAAAAAAAAAAATTATATATATATATATATATATATATATATATATATATATATATATATATATTTATATTTATTAATAATTAATCATATAAATACAACAAACCAACCAACCAAATAATTTTTCAAATGTACATTTTAAAGGTCTTTGTCATTTTAGTAAAAATAAATTTAACCCCAAATAAAGCTGCTGCTTTGGATAAAAGCATTTGTTAAATGAATAAAATGTAAATGCAAGTTGCTTGGGAACTGTAAATAACCAAGAGTTAAGTTAATAAACCATACTAATGGATTAAATAATTATTTCTTATTACTAACAACATACTTAATCAAGCACTGAAAAATGGTGTCTTCTATTTGTGTTGCTGCAAAATGTGTGTGACCTTTATAAGAATGATTTTTATCACGGCTAAGGGGTGTAAGATGTTTCACTTTGTCACCTTTAAAAGCGTATTGCTTTAGTTTTATTAATCGGTTTCAATTCTCCATCACCTATGATGCCATGTGTCTTTTTATGTCCCTTGAAAATGTTAATACAAAGCTTGTTATTTTTAATTTGACAAGCATATATGCTTGTCAGATTTAGAGAAGTTTGCCTGAAGGGTGATGTGAATCTTTAGGGATGTGGCCGGTCATTTTGCCAGCACATTCTCTCAGATATCTGTTCCCAAAGGTCTAAGATTAAGAACGATGTTGAAGAATTCAAGAGGGTTTGCATCACTAAATAAGGCCATGAGTGGAGCGGCTGTCAGTCTGTGGAGATGAAGCATAGATTTATACTGGCACATACATCCAGTGACCTGACCGCACATCGGCGGACACTTGTCATATTTCAAGGCCTGAATAATTGAATAAAAATGTCTTTGCAAACAAGCTCAGTGCTCAGTCTGTACAGTACATGAGCCTACGTTATATCAAAATGACCCTATTTACAGTCCTAATAGATGTTTCTGGTCTTACTGTGAATGATTCATCAGTCCGCATTGTTCTAGCAACAATTGTCTTCATCTCTTTCAACAAAGTGTAATAACCTGCTCCACTTCGAAATGAATTTCCTTTTCGGCTGACGTCACTAAAAGGTCAAGGTTTGGTTGGTTAAGCACAACCCTGTTAACACCTGCTTGTAAACACTTAACCACACCATCTGGTTCTATTGATGGAGATGTGCAGTATGACAAAAATATAAATCATAAATATTTCATTATATAAAACTAAATGTTATATTCATTTATCTAGTGCAAAATGGATATTTTTGCAGCTCAGGATGTGTTATTTTAGTATCATCAAGATACTATTATATTTATATTTAAAAAAATACTATATATTTATACTATATATTAAAAAAAAAAAATTAAATAAAATATTAGTTTTATTTTTTATATTAATTATTTTAATAAAATAAATATATAAATATAAAAATGTGAATAATTTTGTTGTGTTTTTGTGTGTGTGTATATATATATATATATATATATATTTTTTTTTTTTTTTTTATATATTANTTTTTTTTTTTTTTTTTTATATATTATATTATATATTTTTTTTAACGTTGCGGTAACATTCAGGTAATAATGATTTTTTTTAACTATAATAACCTTGACAGTCACTAGTAAAGTGTTTGTTCCTGGACTATGTTCTCATTTGGAAATAAAATGGTCTGTGAACCCTATTTCACGTTGACTTTTAAGTCCTTAAGTAAAGGTAGGAGTCTTGTGGGTTGCACTGAAAAAAGATTAAGTGTAAATCTATATTAAATCAAGGTTTATCTAATAATTCTGTTGTACTAAACTCTAAACTTTGTTTAAAAAACATCTTGGTTTTAATTTAAATGTAAAACAGATTACCTTTAAGTACGTTTCTCCATAAACTCTGATTTAAAATGACAAACACAAAATGACTAAAAACAAGCAACAAACAAATAAAACGACTATAATCTTAACTAAAATTAAAATGAGAACAAAAATAATATATTATAAATGAAATATCGATTAAAACTTTAATAGTATTTTAATGATACTGATGTAATAACATAAAATAAGAATAAAAATAAAAACAAAATAAAATGAGCAGAAATAAAAAAATAAAATTTATATAAAAAAGTACAAATTTTATATAACAAATTAAAAATAATAATAATATAAAAAACAATAACAAAAACAAATAACCTTACTATAATCTTAACTAAAATTAAAATGAAAACAAAAATAATATATTAAAAATTAAATATTGATAACTTTAATAGTATTTCAATGATACTGATGTAATAACATAAAATAAGATTAAAAATAAAAACAAAATAAAATAAGTAGAAATAAAAAATAAAAATGTTATACAAAAAATTTTATATAACAAATTAAAAAATAATAAAAAAATATATATATAAAAAAAACAATAACAAAACAAAAAATAGCAAAACAGCTCAAAGAAATAAACCAAACCAAACAAACAAATAATCTTCATACTGAAAATCTATAAAATCCATACAAATTATATTTTTAAATATACATTTTAAAGGTCTTTCTAATGACTTGACTAATTTATTTAAGTTATATAATGTAAAAAAAATTGAGGAAAGGTAGGAGTCTCAAACCAAGGTTTATCAAATAATTCTGTTGTACTAAACTCTAAACTTTGTTTTAAAATAAGCAGACTTGCATTTAAACCACCCTGGTTTTAATTTGAATGTAAAACAGATTATTACCTTTAATCCCGTTTCTCCATTACTTTAAACTCTGATTTACTCTCAGTTGTGGATTAACTTTAAATTTACAGGTTAAAAGGAATTTCAATATTAACACTATTGCTGTTTAATTACAATAACAAATCCATAATGGCAGACAAAATGACTAGTTTTCAGGTTTCATTTATTAATCTGTGTTTAAAATTAAGTGGTGCAACGCATCTTGATTTAAAACAAACCCTAGATCAACAAATCTCTGGACTATGAGACGTATGAGAACTGAACAAGCGGAAAAATAACAAAAAAAGCCGGAAAAAACAAAAAATGTCTAAAAACACACACACACACACACAGACACACAAATAAAATGACTATAATCTTAACTAAATTAAAATAAAAAATATATCAAAAATGAAATATTGTTTCAAATTATAAAAGTATTTCTATTATAACCCTAGATCAACAAATCTCTGATTAGCTTTAAACTTTGGTTAATTTAATCCCACCCTTGTTCTCCGAGCTGCGCTAAAGTCCCATGAGTGTGGAGGCACTGTGAACACATACCAGACGTGTTTCAACGTTCTAGCCAACTTTTGTCTATTACACACACAGCCAGATATGCTGGACCACAAACAGCAAACATACAGTTACGTAATCAGCCATTACAAGCCTTTAACATCTGTACAAGAAGGAACCCATAACACTGTCTCCAGACAGCGAGTGTGTTTACATGCAAAACACAGTGCTGATAACTACCACAAATCAGCTTATTATAAATACCTGAGAATATAAACAGACAGACAATGCACACACAAGAATGACAGTAAAGTAGTTTTAACAACTTAATGCATGTAAACACACTCCGTGACATAAGACTTGACCGCTTTTATCAAGTTGTAATCGAGCAATACTGGTCAGAAAAAGCAAGCTTTGCAAGGGAGCTTTTTCCTGTGAGGAAATCTACACAGGAAGTACATAGTTTGATCTGCCCATAGATTACATCATTGTCTGGCCCACTGTACTAGATTCATGCCAACACACCACACGACTCATGTAAAACTTTCAGATCAAGTGCAACGCATAACCAACAACATAGATATCAATGCATTAAGTAAAACTAAGTTAAGAACTGTTAATGCACAATCCGAAGTTCATCCACCAAGAAAAGTCCTCAAAATGGTTATTTAGACAATGTAATAAACAATTACTTTCATGCATTTATGACGCTAGGTTCAGATCATCGCTGCAGAGTTGTTATGAATAACTAAAACTATTAAAAATAATTTTTGGTGTTTAAAATAAAACTAAAATAACATAAAACATAAATATTACATGAAAACTTAAAGCTTAAACGTAAATAACTAAAATAAATACAGTAGCTGAAGAAATTACTAAACATTTAATTTAATTAAATTGAAATAAAAAAAATTAAACCAAAACAGAAATATTAAAAATATCAAAAGCACATAACAAAAACAAATTAGACAAATAATAAAAAAAAAAAATCTAGATTAAAAAATTAATAAATACTATAATAACACTGCATTTCTATCAGGATATCGTGGTGCTTACCTTGATGCAATTGACCAGGTCGGTCTGGTAGTAGCGGTCGTGATGTGCGTTGGCAGCCGCCAGTGTGAGAAGATATTCGTTCCTTGCATGGGTCGCTTTAGAGTTACAATCGCTCCTCTTTGCTTTCAACTGAAACATACACATAAGGTCCAAAACTTCAAGAAGTGCAAAGCACAAGGCTCTGGAATATCCATTTAAATGGACATTTAATCCAGAAATTACAATTTTATCATCATTTGCACTGTCAAGTCATTCCAAAAATGTAACATTCAGTTCAATTAGAACTGCAATCATTTGCATCCAAATTTTGGCCTTTTGTCACTTATTGCTATTAGAAGATTTTAAATATAGTGCATGAGTTGCATGGACTAATTTTATGGTGTTTTTTTTGTAACTTGAAAGTATAAATCATCTACTTTTTCTTGCAGCGAAAGCCTCAAACACCTTACTTTGTGTTTATATATATATATATATATATATATATATATATATATATATATATATATATATATATATATATGTTAGGGTTGTAACGATACATGTATTCATACCAAACCGTCACAGTATGGGCATCTCGGTTCGGTGCATGAGGCCTTACAACGAATACAAGCACTTCACCCTCAATCTAGAATGTTTGATATCCGCTGGCAGAAGACCAACAAATGCCATTAGTTGCGCACTTTAAAACAAAGGCCACTAGACAGTGATCATGTGCTGATTCTGAACGCGTCTCTCATCGACAAAGTAGTATAACGTTACTTTAAAGACTTGTGCACTCAACTGTCTGCGAAATGGAGCTTAGTGCTCTTTTATCCTACCTCTCTCATTCGGCACAAAACCAAATATTCCATAATTTTTCCATATTTACGATGCATCCAAATGCTAAACTATTATTTATTATGTAAATTATAGACTTTGTACTTCAGTCGCGTCCTAACGGTGACACAGTGAGGTGGGCTCGCTGATGTTTTGTTCACCGTGTTTTATTTCGATAAAGTACCAACTGCACTGTCAAGTTAGCAATGCTAGAAGCCTGGAACTGATATGTTTTGTGTTTGTGTGCGCCGGCGGAACTACTACAACTTTCCTCATACCAGCTACTTAAACAAAAACAAATAGGTTGTCGCTTTCTGCCATTTGAGTTTCCTTTCTGTCACAAAACTGAACTGAAACTAAGCAAATATAGGCTATGTTATTTGTCGCACAGTTTTTTCCCCTTGTCTATCAGTTAACTAAATTAAATATATTTCAAGTATTTATTTGTTGCATGTATATATGTACTGCAGATTTTATAGACTATATATGACATTAATTTAATACAATATTTAGTATTTTCACATGTAGGTGGAAGAAAAATGTAATTTGTACTACTGTCTGTTTAAAAACCTAGTAGATGTTTTTTTTTCTGTTGTACCAAAATTGTATCGAACCGTGACCCTCGAACCGAGGTACGTACTGGACCGTGACATCTGTGTACTGTTACACCCCTAATATATATATTAATATATACAAGTTCGGCTGTGTAAAATATGACAGAATGTTAAATTTGGTTCCTTTATTCTTTTAATTTCCCTCCATCACAGTCAAACATGTGTTTGACAGAAGACCCAAGAACATAGCAGCCATGCCACACTAACATGGCGCAAAGAGTAAATCAGGTTTGAGAGCGGAAACAAAATGTTTATCAAAGAAACAGACACAGGTGGTGCTTACCTTCACGCTGGCCTTCTGTAAACTTATCCTGGACTGGAACAGGCCCAGCTTCGACCTGAGAGAACACAGAGCAGGTATTATAAATCACAGATATATCAGACTCGGCGGAAAGAACAGGCAGGATAAATGAAGGCCCAGATCAAAACCATCTCAGATTTGTGTCGAGAAGGAAGCAGACATTATAAATCAAACTAGAGTGGATCACTCCTGCAACCTGTGAAAGGAAGGAAGGAGTTTTATAAAGCTGGCAAAAATCTGGTTTTGCCATCGCTGAGATGACTTCTTATCTTAAAGGAACAGTTCACCCAAAAATGAAAAATTTATTCACTCTTATCTCATTTTAAACCTGTATGACAGGAGATATTTGCACAAACCATTTATGAAAATTAAAAAAACTTAATCTTAACGTCTAATTTTCTGTGTTTGTGTCAGATTTACATCTGGATTCAGAGATTATGTCCACATCATGTAATCTCGAGTCATATTCATTAGAGATCAGAGTTGTTTTGTGGTTTGCATGAAATTAAAGACACATTAAGGAGATTCTTTCCCATCTTCCTCCTACCGCTGAGAACAATAACTGATTCTAATTCAGCTTTACTGCCAGCCATGCTAAGCAGGACAGCATCGATAGCCAAAATCAATAGAAGAACTGAGCGAGGAGCTCACAACACCATACCACTGGACTCGTCTTTCGCCTCTCTGTCTAATCCGGTCTTGGCAGAGGCTTTGAAATGGCAATTGTAGTGTGGGTACAAATGGCCCTTGAAGATGAAGAGAGATGGTTGAGTGTGTTTAACAAATTCTGCATCGGGTTAATAAATTGCTTTGAACAGAGTGGGGTATTCCCTACTGGGGGCTTAAGTATCAGCCATGGAAATGCATATTTAATGAAGGTATCTCAACACATTGCCACATCTTTTATATTCTTTGGCGCTTTTAATGCTTTGAGTTTGTGGTTCTGAGCCTAATATCTTTGATAAGGTGGAAAACTGCTCTGTGCAATGGCATTTTAAATTACAACACCAAAATACGCACATATTCTTGGAAAAAGCTCAAAAAGTAGAGTAGAGTAGAGTAGAGCATGGCGCTAGCAATGCTAAAGTCATGGGTTTGATTCCCAGGGAATCCATGAACTGATAAAGCGTATCTTGAATGCATTGTAAGTCACTTTGCATAAAAGTGTCTGCACAATGTAAACATTTAAATATAAGTAAAAAAGATTTAAGCTCTACTGAAAAAAAAAAGAAACTACCCAGATATGCACATTTTTGGGGAAAAAGCTCAAAAAGCTCAACACTACAACACAGTGAAAGCAATGCCAAGGTCATAGGTTTGATTCCCAGTGTAATGTAAATAAATGTAAAATTACTTAACTAAAAATAAGTTAAAAATTATGAAACCAAAATATGCACATTTTTATAGAAAATGCATTCATTTAGCTCAAACAGTAGAGCATGATACAAGCAACGCCAAGGTCATGGGTTTAATCCCCAGAGAACATATGAACTAATAAAGCATAATTTTAAAGCAATGCATGCTGCACAAAAGTAAATGTAAATAAATCATTTAAGCTCTACTGAAAAAAAAATTAACTGCAATGGTCATGGGTTCGATTCCCAGTGTAATGTAAATTAATGTAAAAGGATTTAAGCTCTATTGAAAATAATACAATTATTAAGATATGCACATTTTTGGGGAAAAAGCACAAAAACCTCAACACTAGCAATGCCAAGGTCATAGGTTTGATTCCCAATGTAATGTAAATAAATGTAAAATGACTTAAATAACTAAAAATAAGTTCAAAATTACAAAACCAAAATATGCACATTATTATAGAAAATGCATTTTTGTAGCTCAAACATTAGAGCACGATGCAAGCAACGCAAAGGTCATGGGTTTGATTCCCAGAGAACATATTAACTAATAAAACATAATTTTAATGCAACGCATGTTGCACAAAAGTAAATGTAAATCAAAGCATTTAAGCTCTACTGAAAAAAAATAAAAAAATAATCGCAGTGGTCATGGGTTCAATTCCCAATGTAATGTAAAGTAATGTAAAAGGATTTAAGCTCTACTTAAAATTAACACAATTACCAAGATATGCACATTTTTTGAAAAAAAAAAAAAATCTTAACATTAGAACACAGCGCTAGCAATGCCAAGGTCATAGGTTTGATTCCTAATGTACTGTAAATAAATGTAAAATGACTTTAAAAAATAACTAAAAATGTTAAAAATTGTGAAACCAAAATATGCACATTTTTATAAAAAACGCATTCCTGTAGCTTAAACAGTAGAGCATGATGCAAGCAATGGGTCATGGGTTTGATTCCCAGAGAACATATTAACATATGCAATGCATGTTTCTTTACATGAAAGTGTTTGACAAATACACGAATGTAAATTTAAATGTAAATAAAAGGATTTAAGCTCTACTGAAAAAATGATTAAACTGCAATACCAAGATATGCACATCTGTACAGAAAAGGCTCAAATCTCAAACAGTAGAGCAGGGTGCTTACAATGCCGAGGTCATGGGTTCGATTCCTAATGTAATGTAAATAAATGTAAAAGAATTTAAGCTCTACTTAAAAATAATAAAACTGCAATTTTCAGATATGCACATTTTTATGGAAAAGGCAATCTAGCAGAACATGGTCCTAACAAGACCAAGGTAATGGGTTTGATTCTCAGTGAATGCATGAACCGATAAAGCATACTTTTAATGCAATGCTTGTTACTTTGTATTAAAGTGTTTGGCATATACACATACGTAAATAAAAGGATTTATGCTCTGAAAAAAAAAAATTGCATTGCTAAGATATGCACATTCTTATGGAAAAGGCTTAAAAGCTCAAACAGGAATGCACGGCGCTTACAATGCCGTGGTCATGGGTTCAATTCCCAATGTAATGTAAATAAATATAAAAGGATTTAAGCTTTACTGAAAAATAATAAATCTTAAATTCTCACATATGCATGTTTGTCGAAAAGGCATTGCAGCAGAGCATAGCACTACCAACACCAAGGTCATCGGTTTGATTTCCAGGGAATGCATGAACTGACAAAGTGTAACTTACCTTTTCAAAAGTTACTAATATGTAAATTTTAGGTACTGATATCCACATTAAAAGTATTAACATGCACTTTGAGGCACTAATATGTATCACTTAGGGGTGAATATGGTACAAAGAAGTACCGTTTAGCTTTTGTAACTTAGAGTACCACCCCAGTGACAGCTTAATACATTTTTTTTCTGAGAGTGTAGTGGTTATTCTTTAATTAATGGGCCTCAATTAATGGGACAAGCACTTGTGAAGTGTGTTTCTGATCCGGGCACCTCTGGGACCGTTTGCACCTGCAATACCAGACGCACTTACTTGGACTCAATGTCGGCCTTTTCCCGCACAGCCTGGGCCATCTGCTCCAGCTCAAAGTATTTCTTTTTGGACTTGGCCAGATCCTTCACTGAATCCTGGAGCTCTGCCTGGATCCGACCCAGCTGCTCAATGCACTGCGGGCGGCCGTCGTGGGACAGCAGAGAAAGGGAGAGAGAGGGGACGTTAGAGAATTACATGATCATCGGGGCACAAGGCCGAGGACTGAGGTTGGTACCTTTTTCAGCTGCTGTTCTTTATAGAGGCGTAAGGTTTTGGCGGGATCCGTAATCTCATTCTTGTAGTTGTCGCAGACGTTGAGTCGAGACTGGGTCACCTGGACGGTGCCTTCAAGATAAGCCCGCCACACTCCATACACATTCCTGCAGCAGGAATAACATGGTTACTGATTGCAAATGCTATTTATGGACCGGTATTCCCATGCAAACAAAAGGGAAAGACCTATTTGGATAGTTTCTGATTGCATGCACGCACAGTACAAGAACATTAGCACAGTTCAACAACAAAAGTTGGACTGCATTCAGATGGCGATTCATTTACTGATTGTCCTTCTAAACTGGAAGTTTGCTTCCGCAGTTTACTTAACTTACTCAAGGTAAAACATTTCCTACTTGTTGCATTATATTATGGTACAATACAGTGAATGGCTGTTGAGATTTTGAAGTCCAATAAAGTGCATCCATCCATCATAAAAAGTCTTGAAACTTTATAAACCATAATATCTAGCCTCCGCTAACTGTCGCACATGCGTTTACGAGAGAATGGCAGAGGAGCTTTGGACAAAAAAAGCTTTTAATGCTTTAGAAGGATTTTATTAACCTCCTGGAACCACGTGGAGTACTTTTTTATGATGGATGGATGCAGTTTATTGGACTTCAAAATCTCAACACCCATTTCAATGCCATAATAAAGCTTGGAAGATGCAGGACATTTCTTAATATAACTCCAACTGTATTCGTCTGAAAGAAGAAAGACATATACACCTAAGATGGCTTGAGTGTGAGTAAATCATGGGGTAATTTTCATTTTTGAGTGAACTGTTCCTTTAATTCATGTAGATCATTTCAAACAGCTATTCAAATTTTCAAAATAGCAGTCCTACAGTAGTCATAAAAGATTTGAAAACTTTTAGCCCAATTTCTCTTAAAGGAACAGTTCACCCAAAAATGAAAATTATGCCATCATTTACTGACCCTTAAGCTGTTCCAAACCTGTATGAATTTCTTTATTATGAATATTTCTTTTTTTTCTTTCTTCTATACTATGGAAATCACTGGCTACAGGTTTTTCATACAGGCACAGGAAATTCATAAAGGTTTGGAACAACATGAGGGTAAGCAAACCAAAACAAAATTTCATTTTTGGATGAACTATACATTTAAGATTTTGATTTGACAACTTTGAAACTTTGTTATGGCTGTGTTGTAAGATTCAAGAAACAAACTATCAACTGTAAAGCACCCATATAGAAACAACAGTCATTAAACATCAAAATCCTTATGATTTCACCTTAAACTTGTTAAATATAATTTTTTTTTATTCACCTGTAGTCTGTCCTCTGGTCGTCCGGTTTGATCCCAGGCCAGTCCCTCTTCAAATACTGACTCGCCAACTTCTGCAGAGCCTAAAAAATATAAAAATAACAGCATAAGATGCTTGAATGTGTTCGGATTCTAACGCTACATCCCAATTCTATCCCAAAAAGTATGCAAAATACAAATTAGTGTGTACAAAATCTCCCATGGTAATGTTTTTGGGTAATATTACCCAATCCCAACAGATATTCAGCTGAATAAAAGGCTGGATATAAAAGTT
Source organism: Labeo calbasu (assembly GCA_019740295.1). Taxonomy (NCBI): domain Eukaryota; kingdom Metazoa; phylum Chordata; class Actinopteri; order Cypriniformes; family Cyprinidae; genus Labeo; species Labeo calbasu. Next base: position 17,580 of record JAHKKF010513744.1, read on the forward strand.
AAAGGAGTACTTCACTTCCAGAACAAAAATTTACAGATAATTTACTCATTCCCTTGTCATCCAAAATGTTCATGTCTTTCTTCAGTCATAAAGAAATTATGTTTTTTGAGGAAAACATTTCAGGATTTCTCTCCATATAATGAACTTCTATGGTGCCCCCGAGTTTGAACTTCCAAAACGCTGTTTAAATGCAGCTTCAAAGGGCTCTAAACGATCCAGGCTGAGGAATAATGGTCTTATCTAGCGAAAAAAAAAAAAAGACAATTTATATGCTTTTTTAACCTCAAATGCTCATCTTGTCTAGCTCTGCTTGAACTCGGGTTCAAGACAGTTAGGGTATGGCTCAAAACTCCCATCTCATTTCCTCCTAAAACTTCAAAATCGTCCTACGTCGCTACAGAAGTACCGACCCAGTGTTTACAAAGTGAACATGCAAAGATCAAACAGCCTTTACAAAAAAAAGGTAAAACAGCGATGTAGGATGATTGTGAAGTTGGAGAAGAAAATTAGATAGAAGTTTTGAGACATACCCTAACTGTTATGAACCGGAATACACAGAGTTCACGCAGAGCTAGACAAGACGAGCATAGTCTTGAGTACATAATCTGTAAATATTTGTTCTGTAAGCGAACTCCTCTTTTAAAATTTAAATGCAGCTTTAAACGATCCCAAGTGTAGCTGTAAATGATCCCAGCCAAGGAAGATGGGTCTTATCTAGCAAAACGGTTGGTTATTTTAAAACAAAAAACAAACAAAAAAAAACAAAAAACAATTTATATACTTTTTAACCTAAAACGCTCATCTTCTCTTGCTCTACCCAAACTGTTTTTTTTCCGATTTAAGACAGTTAGGGCACGTCAAAAAAACCTCTTATCTCATTTTCTCCCTCAATTTCAAAAAGAAATTCAAAATCATCCTACATCTCTGCAGAAGTACCGACCCAATGTTTACAAAGTAAACATGCAAAGATCAAACAGCCTTTACAAAAAAAAGCTAAAACAGCGATGTAGGATGATTGTGAAGTTGGAGAAGAAAATGAGATGGGAGTTTTGAGACATACCCTAACTGTTATGAACCGGAATACACAGAGCTCACGCAGAGCCAGACAAGACGACCGTTTGAGGTCAAAAAGTATATAAATTGTAATTTCTTTTAGAAAATAACCGATTTCACTAGATTAGACCCTTATTCCTCGGCTGGGATCATTTAGAGACCTCTGAAGCGGAACTGAATCTGCATATTGGAAGTTCAAACTCGGGGGCACCATAGAAGTCTACTATATGGAGTAAAATCCTGAAATGTTTTCCTCAAAAAACTATTTCTTTATGACTGGAGGTGATTAACTGTGTTCTAAAAAGTGAACTTCTTTAACTCAACAGTTAACCTAATTTATACAATCAAACACAAACAAGACGTTTCACAACGCAGACGACCGCTGTAGTGTTTTGCTGGTAGTGTGCATATGAATTGGGACGCAGCCTCAATGTCTTGTACACAAAGCAATTAACAAGCCATATGCGTGTTCTCATGACCCTGTCATCAAACGTCATTTATCATGGATTAACACACAACACATTACAAAGCAACCCAAATTCCAACGACTGTGACATATGTTTGCTGTTGGCATGAAGAGCGGGGAGTTTGCGCTCTCCTCTGGGAACATAAAAGGCCTCCGCTTGAAATTACACTTCCATAACTGCACAAACGCCACCTGACATATGGCGAATCGAACAAGGCGGCCTCACTTCCTAACATGTTCCTCTTCCGCCATATTGTAGATGGAGGAGCGGCCGATTAGCCGCTGGCTTTGGTTGCATCCCATCCCCACCTGCCCGATTCCCAGATACCAAACACAGCGGCTCGCCACGAACACAGTATCTACAGTGTGTGCGGATGAGAGAATGGCATGTGTTTGTGTAAGCAGCAGGGAATGAAGCAGAAGAAAGGAGCCGTTCTCCTCAGCCGAGGGCGGCGGTGTGGCAGAGACTGGCCTCTTTCAGTCCCTCAACAGGACGCTACAGATCAGCTGGGCTGACGTCTTTTATTTTCCTTCCTCTGCATGACTCCCTCTGCGTATTAGAATAATCACTGGACGTGTTTTTCTAACACTCACATCACCGCTGGACACACACTCGTACTTATAAAGCGAACAAGACAGAATAAAAAGGTCAAAGAGAAAAAGAAACTTAAAACAAAAATGTCTCAGTGCACACTAGGGCTGGGCGAAATGTTAAATATTAGCAATATACTCACCATGATTTGGCAAACATATTGGCTTTATTTTTCTCTGTCTTTGGACTAGTTTTCCCAATCCTTTAAAATACAAAAACTACTTATGATGTCTTTTTCAATTAATGATTTGTTCAAAATAACTCGATGACATTGTCATATATTTTAGTAAAATACATGTAGTTAAACGCTAAACAGTGTCATTCAATATTATTTATACTGTAAATTCTGCTGTTGACACTGGTAAATATAAATAAAAATGCATGATAACACTTTACAATAAGGTTCATTTGTTAACATTAGTGAATGAGGAATGAACAATATTTCTGCATTTATTAATCTTAGTTAATGTTCAACATTTACTAATGCAAAATCAAAAGCTGTGTTTGTTAACATTAGTTAATGCAGTGTGAACTAACATGAACAAACGATGAATGGCGGGATTTTTATAACCTAACATTAACAAAGATTAATAAATAATGTAATGTATTATTCATTCTTTGTTCATGTTAGTTAATACATTAACTAATGTTAACAAATGACACCTTATTGTAAAGTGTTACCAAATGCATTTCTAAAATAAACTGCATTATAAAATGAAATAAAATGTATATAATTTATATATATAAAAAATAAAAATCTATATAAAAGCAAACAGACACATATGGTAATACATGCTGAACATCGTCAAAAGTAAAAGATAAAATAAAATACAAAAAATAACATAATTAACAATTTTTTGCCCAATTATTATTATTGTACATTTATTTTTATTTATATAAAAAAAATAAAAAATAAAAAATAA